>JAKVIS010000141.1:0-128078 GCA_033119425.1 Bufotes viridis | reverse complement strand
ATGTGGTATCGCCGTACTCAGGAGAAGTAGGGCAATGTGTTTTGGGGTGTATTTTTATATATACCTATACTGTGTGTGAAAAATATCTCTGTAAACGACAACTTTTAAAAATTTTTATACAAAGTTGACAATTTACAGAGATATTTCTCTCATCCAACATGGGTATATGTAAAAATACACCCTAAGCTACTACCTCTACTATCTGAGCGACGATACCATAAGTGACACTTTTTGCAGCGTGAATGCGCAAAGAGCCCAAATTCAACGAGTACCTTTGGGTTTACATGGCGACTCATAATTAGCCCCGCCCAAAATGCCAGAACAGTAAACACACCCCACAAATGACCCCATTTCGGAAAGTAGACACCCCGAGGTATTCACTGAGGGCATAGTGAGTCCGTCTGAGATTTCTTTTTTTGCCAGAAGTTAGCAGAAATTGAAACTTTTTTTTTTCTCAGAAAGTGTCATTTTCCGCTAACTTGTGAAAAAAATGAAATGATACATGAACTCACCATGCCCCTCCGCGAATACTTTGGGTGTCTTCTTTCTAAAATGGTGTCATTTGGGGAGTATTTATACTATCCTGACATTCTAGCACCTGAAGAAACATGACAGGTGCTCAGAAAGTCAGAGCTGCTTCAAAATGCCGAAATTCACTTTTTGCACCATAGTTTGTAAACGCTTATAACTTTTACCCAAACCAATAAATATACACTTATTGGACTTTTTTTATCAAAGACATGTAGAACAATAAATTTATAGAAAAATTTATATAGAAATGTAGTTTTTTTGAAAAATTTTACAACAGAAGAGAAAAATGTCATTTTTTTGCAAAAATTTCGGTCATTTTTGATTAATAGCAAAAAAGTAAAAATGGGTGGTAAGTTGTATGACGGAGCAATAAACGGTGAATGTAGTGTAGTGCGGAATTGTAAAAAGTGGCCTGGTCATTAAGGGTGTTTAAGCTAGGGGGGTTAAACTTGGAAATTTGCTAATTTTTCAAAATTTTTGGAAAAATTTGTATTTATTAACCTAAAGGTACTCGTTGGAATTTGGGCCCCTTTGCGCACCCAGGCTGCAAAAAAGTGTCACTCATGTGGTATCGCCGTACTCAGGAGAAGTAGGGCAATGTGTTTTGGGGTGTATTTTTACATATACCCATACTTTGTGTGAGAAATATCTCTGTAAATTGACAACTTTGAATAAAAAAATTTAAAAAGTTGTCGTTTACAGTGATATTTCACTCCCTATCCAACTGTTGGCAGACACAGCTGTGGTTCACCTGATTAAAACACTGTTTTTCTTTTATTGATCTGATGTTCCGTTCCTGAGATATAATACTTTTTCTTAATATTCAAATTAGGCCTTTGGTCCAATGAGAGCGTGGCCATTGCTGTTTTTGCAATGAGGCTTTGCTCTATTCTGGGACCAGCTCCTCCCTCACTGCTTTGATTGACAGGGTCAGACAGTGGGAAAGCAGTGAGGTAGGGGCTGGCAACAGAAAGGAGTGGAGCTCGGTTGCAACAAGAGCGATGGTGATGCCCTCATTGCACCAAAGGTCTAAGTTGCAAATTAAGAAAAGTATCATAAGTCAGGAATGGAGCCTCGGATCAACAAAGAGAAATAGCATTTTAATCCGGTGAACCACAGCTATGATCTATGCAAACAGTTTGATTTGAAGGTCGCTGGTAACAGATTCCATTTAAAGGGATGCAAAAAAATTTATATAGAGCGTAGACTTCAGAGTACGGCACGTTATGCAGTATATTATCGCTGCCAACTATGTCTTGAAATATCAAAGAATAAGGCTAATAATTCATCACGCAAGTTGCATATTAGATAAAACCCAGAATAATAATGTACAGAGCGGTAAAAGGGGCTAGAAAATATCTCCATAATAACAGTGCTTATTTATTTCAGTACTTACATAGAACATGCTATTTTACAAAGTCTACTTTTCAAAGAACCCGTTCAGTCTTCCCTCTAATGAATCATACATTCATTGTCATTTCCAAGCAAGTAAAATAAATAGCTATGTGCTGAGATGTTCTACCTGATTTATTTGAGATACCTTATGTTCATATAACCTAAAACTTCAAGATTTGCTTACACTGCAAAAAGTAATCTTGAAATTTCAAGAGCATGTGTCCTGTATAATTTTACAATTATTTTTAATCAGTGGTCTTGGCAAAGCTTTTTTAATGGCTGTTTGAGGCATGTGTGGGTTGTATTATTCAACTATTACATAAATTAGTCCAAGGAACAGAAATTAAACAATATGACGCTTGACTGCGAAGTGGATTAATGGTGGTCATACACATTCAATAGCTTGGCTGAATACTCATTCGACCAACAGTAATTCCCCCGAACTCTCCATACACATGCGTAATCAGTTCAGCGGACTGAATATCCTCTCAATGGGGAGAGGGAAGTAGGTTTGTGTCCGAAAGGCTGAGAGAAATGATGTTTTAATATATGCAAATGAGACTTTAGGAGCAACGGGAGCAATAGGTTAACTAGTTTCATAGGTACAAATTTGCCGACCGATGTCCTTTAAGGACTGGCCCTAATTTTATTTTTGTGTTTTCGTTTTCAAGACCAATAACTTTTGCTTTTCCATTCCCAAGCTTTATTAAGGCTTATATTTTGGGAAAACATTTTTATATTTTAATAAATCAAAACATTTTGGATGCTGCGATACCTGTTATGTGTATTTACATTATTTATTTTTTAAGTAAAATTGGAAAAGGAGGAGATTAAAATTTTGTATATATATATATATTTAAACTTTTTAAATTTTTTTGAATGTAATTTTAGTCCCCTTAGAGGAGTTGTACATGCAATCTTCAGATCTATTCGGATTTAAAAGCTCTCCTATTGCCCTGAATGACCTTCTAGGATCTCCTGGGACTGTATGCAACTCTAAGGAATCTTAACGTGATAATAACATATATAGTAAGGTAAATGAGTGGCTGTATGCACAACACACACACACACTCTCTGGGGTCATGTGATTCTACTGATTTATCCTTCCAGGTGTAGCCCTAGTTGGGGGGTTTGAGTAATATCCCTCCCACAACAGACTCTGGCGCTGACCTGTGTGTATAATGGGATCTAGAGCCCTCGCTGAATGGAAGAGTGGGAGCATAAGTGAAGTATATCAGTGCCCCCACCCAGGTTAGAGCCTCTGTATTAGGCACCTTGCACACAACCATATGTCCTCCGAGACATACGGTCCGTGAGCGGACCATATGTCCCGGAGCAGCATCATTGTGCGCACAGGAGAGCACAGCATCATGGGTTACGTGTAACTATTGTCCCGCACTCATAAGATAATGTGAGTGCAGGACAATAGTCCCGCTGAGCGGCCCACTGCGCCCAGCATCATAGTAACCTATGATGCTGTGCTCTCCCGTGTGCACGCTGTATGCTGCTCCGGGACATATGGCCCGCTCACAGATCAGTATGTCTCAGAGGACTACGGTCGTGTGCAAGGGAGCCTTACAGGGAGGATCTCTTCCTGGGACTTACCTATGAAGTATGGTTAGTAATTACTAGATAGATTCTGTGAATATATAAGTAACACAGAGCAGAACTACCGGCTCTGTGTGAGGGAGATAAAGAGGAGCAGGTGGCAATCTATTCCTATACACTCCAGCTTCACTAGCTGATCTTAAGGATATAGATACTCACAGATTTGCTTATCTATTCCTCCTAGTTAGAAAGATTACACATGCCACTTGCCTTAGACTCCTAGAGACATAAGATGTCTCCCCACTGCAGCTCTTTCCCTCATGGTTCTGACTGACTGTGTTTACAAAACAAACCTTGACCTGAATTCCTGGGGTTTCTGAAGCAAAGCAGCAGGGGCAAAGAGGCTAAATACACTTCATTTCAGCAGAATTAGCGTAAGGCTCAGTTCACACTTTAGTTATTTCCATCAGTTATTGTGAGTCAAAACCAGTAGTGAAGCCTACTCAGAGATATGGTATAAGGCCTCTTTCACACAAGCGTTTTTTGCAGTGAATGGGCTATTTTGTGTGTTCAGTATACGGTCCTTATACGGAACCATTAATTTCAATAGGTTCGCAAAAAAAAAAAAACGGAAGGTATTCCGTATGCCTTCGTTTCCATATTAATGTATTTCCATTCTGTACAAAGATAGAACATGTCCTATTATTGTCCGCATCACGGACAAGGATAGTACTGTTCTATTAGAGAGCCAGATGTTCCGTCAGAAAAGCTATACGGTTGTGTGAAAGAGGCCTAATGGAAACATCTGCACCTCTTCTGTGTTTTTGACCCACACCTGGTTTTGGCTCATAATAACTGATAGAAATAACTCAGACTAAGGCCTTCTTGCACACGGCCGTATGGCTTTTTCTGTATTTTGCGGTCTGTTTTTCACGGATCCGTTGTTCCGTTTTTTGTTTCCGTTGTGTTTCTGTTTCCGTTCTGTATTTCTGCAAAAAATCTAAGTATGGTTTCCATATGCGATCCGTTTATTGCGGATCGCAAACAGATACATAAAATTTGTAATCATTACTGTAATGTACAGTAATGTCTCTAAACTGTAAACACATGGGCAAAGTGGACATAGATCCACAAAAAAAGCGGATGACATACGGATGCGTTCCGTATGCATCCCGTATTTTTTAAGGACCCATTGACTTGAAAGGAGCCACGGAACGTTATTTAAGGGGAATAATAGGACAAGTTCTATCTTTTGGCAGAACGGATTTATAGAAATACGGAAACGGAATGCATACGGAGTACATTCTGTTTTTTTTTTTTTTGCAGAACCATTGAAATGAATGGTTCTGCATACGTGACCGAAACTGAACCGGCAAAAGCGGAACGGAAACGGGAAAAAAAGTTTGTGTGCAAGAGGCCTAATTGGTACTTGCCATATAGTACAATTGTAGTCCTTCATATCTTCTCTTTCACAATTGCATTGCTAAATCCAACAGCTACTCAGTTACTGTCTATCTCCACCCTATACTTTCCCTAATGCCTCAAGAGTTTTTTTGATGCAGTTTTTGAACCAAAGACAGAAGTGGATCCAGCAGGAAGAAAAAGTATAAGTCCTTTCTTTACATTTCTCAGCTGAGTGTGACACCACCCCTGGGACGCCTTCACACATGGCAAATTGTGTTGCAGAAAATTTCTGTGATGGAAAATCACATCTATTCATCTGAATGGAGTTGTTTTGGCGGGAAGCACATGGATTTCTGCAAGCCACATCAGATGAGTGGAAGTGATTTTCAAGCACAGACATTTTCTGCAACAAAATCTGATGTGTGTGAAGACACCCTTACACTTGTTCTTACGTACATCACAAGTGGTACATTTTAAGGCAGCCTAGTGTTTGAATGTGGCTGGTTCATTGTGCTAAACAAGTTTTTCTTCCTACTTTACCACAACCCACATTACTCAATTTCCTCTCTACTTATTTAAGCATTAAAAAATGTTGCCATCACTTGTTTTTAATGATAAATTAAGGTGCATTTACATTGCCCAAGAATCTGGCAGATTATCTGGAATGACTGTTCCTGCAAACAGTCGTTCCGACAATTAGGCCATGTAAATGTGCTGCCTATCACCCGATGAATGAGCAAAATGCTCGTTCATTGGGTGATCCTTACAGTCACGCAGGCACCACCGACCATGGCTTCTGGGCAGCAGATAATGCAGTGTAAACAGCGATCTGCTTCTATGAAAACATGATTCTTTATGGGGACGAGGTATTGCGATCCCTCGTAATCATACTGTGAAGAAGATCACTGCATGTACATGTACATTCTCCTTCACTGAGCAAGCAGCCGACTGTCGGGAAGGAATGCTTCCTTCCCGACAATCAGCCACTCAGTCGGCCCGTGTAAATCCAGCTTTGGTGTGCACTCAGCATTGTTTGTTCTGATAGATATAAGTAGGCAGTGTTCAAAGACAAATGCTAAAATTCTTTAGTAGTACCATATTGTGTTTTATTGAGGCTTCCATGGCATTTAGTCACCGAGGAAGAAGGCAGATGTTTAGAAGTAGGTTTTACAGAAGTGTTTTACCTCCTAACAGATTGCAGATCTAATATGTGAGAAGTATTGTTACATGTAGTTCACACACATATATATTTAGGGTCAGGGCTCAACATACTACATTTCTAATATTAACACTGCACATAGTGACATTCCCTGGGTAAAAAGCTGGCGAATAATCAACTTTCCTAAGTGGCTCAAAATAGTCTTGCAAATCCCTCTCATAAAAATACCTTTTATAATTTAAAATATTTTACATATCTATACAGCGATATAAATATAAAAAGATCAGAGCAGCATGTATTTCAGGCATTTCTGTAATTAACTTCTAGAAAATTCACTTCTTAAAGGCAATAAATTTTACAGTCACTGAAAGAGTTATGTATAGCAAATTTTAACACTCCGCTTACAACAATGTCAGAGGTATTACAATTCTCTGTAATCTATTTAACACCCCAGTGACTGCACCAATTTTCTCATGTATCCTGTAGTAATACAAATACTGCTGTCAATACCCTACTACGTCTACTGTTACTAGATTATGGAAGTACAATACAGACATAAGGAGACATTTTTAATGTTCAGTTGTTTTCGTGTCAGTATTAAGTCAGTTTTTTTTCTGTACCTGTGCCAAATTTATGAAATGTTACACCTAAATAATAGATGTGGAGTAAAATGTGGTTTACACCTTTATGTGTACAAGTACATCAGAAGGTTGTCTGGCATAGGTTGCGACATTTTGCGACTTTTGTAAAAGTTACACATAGTCAACGAAACATAATCCAGGTCTAATCTCACATTTAACTCTTAAACATAAACCACTTTGAAGTGAGAAACACCAAATGTTGCAGAATTTGACCAAATGTCGCAGAAAACACCTCAATCGGCATAATGTGCAATATTTTTAAGCCAAAAAACTGGCATATGTGATTTCATAACTGACCCCCATAAAGTTTAGAACAAAAAAGTATTCTTTTTCACTTATCACAAGCTATTTGTACTTGCTCAGTTCAGTTTATTCTATGTCGTATGCCGAGTATGCGTGTGCTTGGACCATTTAGTGCAATAGGCCTCTTTCCCATGCCAGTACTGTGATTTTTACATCAGAATTAATGTCTAAACCACTAAAGAGTCCATAACATGGAAAATGTGCAAAGGTTTAAATTATATTTTCTCTGTTTATGTTTCACTCCTACTCTAGCTTTGACTTAGAAATACCCTAAAACCTAAAAACTAAAATACTGCCATATGAAGTGGCCATATGCATAGCTTCAATAATAGTTCTACAAAAAGCAGAATCCAAGTGTTTCCTGGGAGTCAATATTAGATATAAGATTTTTGTGTAGTTATGTGTGTATGGCAGCATGTTTTTTAGTTTTTTTAGATGCAGCATACTGTAGCTGTGGCATGTTTTGTAGATGTTTTCCACATGTCTCAATTTTAAACCTTTTGCAACATCCACCAAACACATTTTAAACATGGCTCTGGCTCATGGGCCCATGCCTGGTGACACCTGCCTGCAGTGCCTATGATCAGAGACAGATCTGATTACAGAAATTTAGCTTCTTAGATGCCTTTGTCAATTGCACCCATGGTATCTGAATGGCCATTTATGTATATTATAATTGTCTCCCTTTCCCCATTTTAAAATGAAAATAAAAAAATAAACAATTTGTATTGCTACTTTCAAAAATGCCCATACGGTAAAACTGGATAAAAAGTGATCAAAAAGTCATGTTACCTCAAAATCTTACCAATAAAAACTATAACTCACAAAGAAGAGCCCTTACACAGCTCTTTTGACATAAATACTAAAAAGTTGTAGGTGTTAGAATTTAGCTGAACCAAATAAAATGTTCTCATAACATAACAAAAAACCAAATAAATTTGGTATGACTGTAATTGTACTTTCTGTAGACCAAAGATAATGGAGTCATTTGCTATTCTGAAATACACCAAAAAAATAAATTTCAGGCGCAGATGGCGGCACGACAATTAATTGTGCCACTATCTGTGACTTCGCCCTGCTCACGTCAATTCTAAAATTGTGGGCGTGGTGTGGGTGGGGAAGGTGATGGGCCTGAAACAGACATAGAAAAGATCTAAATATAAGACAGCTCGGAAGTTGTCTTAGGCTTCTTTCACACTCGCGTTTGGTGCGGATCCATAATGGATCTGCACAAACGCATCCATTCAGATAATACAACCGCATGCATCCGTACAGAATGGATCCATTTGTATTATCTTTAACATAGCCAAAACTGATCGGTCTTGAACACCATTGAAGGTCAATGGGGGATGGATCAGTTTTCTATTGTATCAGTGAAAACAGATCCGTCCCCATTGACTTACATTGTATGAGTGTTTTGGTGTCTGCCTCAAAGCGGAATGGAGGTGTAACGGAGCAAAAGCGGATGCATTCTGAGTGGATCCTTATTCATTCTGAATGCATTAGGGCTAAACTAATCCATTTTGGACCGCTTGTGAAAGCCAAAGTTTTGGAGAGGCCTGTGCCTCCTCATAACTTTAGCAGATCCAGTGCCAGGTTAGGGCTTTATTAAGACCGGTGTCTAAAACACCGCTCTTAATAAATGTGCCCCAATGTTTCGTATTTACTGTACAGGGAATATTGTAAAAAACAAACCTCATAAAACTACAGTGCAAATGATTTTTTTCCAGTGTTAAACTATCAGTATATTTGTTAAAGCTTCTTAAGGCTACTTTCACACTAGTGATTCTATTTTCCAGTATTGAGATCCGTCATAGGGTCTCAATACCAGAGAAAAAATGCTTCCGTTTTGTCCTAATTCATTGTCAATGGGGACAAAACGTAACTGATCAGAACAGAATGCTCCAAAATGCATTCTGTTCCATTTGAATTGCATTTCCATATTGGGGAGGAAATCGCAGCAAGCTGCGGTTTTCTCTCCATCATGGGATGCGGAGCAATATAGATCCATCATGACCCACAATGCAAGTCAATGGGGACGGGTCCGTTTAAGTGTGACACAATATGACACAATAGAAAACAGATCTGTCCCCATTGACTTTCAATGGGATTCATGACTGATCTGTCTTGGTAATGTTAAAGATAATACAACCGGATCCGTTCATAACGGATGCAGATTGTTGTATTATCAGTAACAGAAAGCATTTTGCTGAGCCCTGCCGAATCCAGCAAAAACACTAGTGTCAAAGTAGCCTAACACATTGTATGCAATAGTAAAAAGGTTCTCTGGAAATGATTTGAAATGGCTGACAGCAACCAGTCCTAGAAGGTAATCAAGGCTGGTTGTTCCCACTTGCAGAGCTGACTACGATGTGAGGGGTTAGGCCTCACTACACACTATACTCTTGTACTAACATATTCTACATATTGTTGTGTTTTCCTGTCAGACTGTTCAGCCATGATGGCATATCATTGGATGACATCATTACCGTGTAGAGCAGTGTAATTTGTAGTGTGGCCCTGCCCCCTCATGCTCCTAGGCAGCTCTACAAGTGGTGGCAACCAGTCTTCTTCACATTGCCAATAGCAACCAATCAGATTCTACCTTTCATTTTCACAGCTCCTTTGGAAAATGAAAGGTGGAATCTGATTGAGTTGTTATGGTCTAACTAAGCCAGTTCTACTTTACACCAGTGTGGTGAAGAATCTGAAACAATAAACCATTTGACCAAGCTGACATTGAGCGCAGTCTAAGGGTTAAAAAAGTTTAAGTAAGGTACTTATGCATATTTTGTTTTTGCATCTTTTTAGCACAGTGACCTAGATTCTCCCTATTATCTAAAACACGGTGATGTAGAAATCAGCATTTATATATTATATTACAAAAACAAGGCAAATTCATTAGCATAAGAAAATTGGTGTACTGTGGCTCCTCAGCCTAGACACATAACATTATAAAAAGAGTCTCTAATGATGGGGAAAATTAAACAGGGACCATGAGCCAGGGCTAACCAGGGGCTGCACTCGCAACAATTATAATGATTTCACTTTAATCACTTTATCAGATTTCACCACTATTAGAACAATGAAAAATGCAGGCGGAATGGAGGCGCTTGGGGGGCTGTTATATGAGAGAACAAGGCTACTATTTATAAGCTTTATTGTGCTGATGAACTGTCTGTATTAAAGGAAAATCTACAGTACCGAGCACACCTTATTTCTAAAAAATTATGTGAGTAATATTTTCTCCAACATCCATTCTTCTATTCATTTCTGTATGCCTGGAGGACTCAGCCATTTTCTCTTAACATATATATTTTGCCAGTAGTAAATGATTACTGTAGGTTTTACTACAAATCTTTGGTTTATTATGTATTTGACTCTTGCATTCTCTGTCAGTACTTTTGAAGATTTATGCAGCATGGGTACATGTACTGATTTTAATTACATATTTAAAGTAAATGCACATAAACCTATTATTGGACTGATTAGAACATAGAAACTGTAATATAATAATATGTTAGAATATACAGAAGCATTTTGTAGTAATATATGTTTTTAGGACAATAGAACACAAATGATCTGATAGAATATACAGATCGTATAGATCTGATAGATATATGTCCAAAAATCACATTTGTAAATTCGGTGATCTCAGATGGACACTAAGGAGACATTTACTAAAACCGGCGATTTGAACCCTGATCCCCCGGCCCTTAAGATGTTGTTTTGGTACAAGCACTTGGTAGGAAACACCATAGAGGGGAAGGCACCGTTTATGTTAAGGTGGGAACAAGAAATGGAAACATTTTCTAGGAAGCAATTGAAGGTAGCTATGCACTGGACCTTTAAAGGCTCCAAATGTATAAATCATGCAGAACAAGCCCGAGAAGACCCAGCTAGGTGGTACCTCACCCCCAACAGGTTGGCACACTGCTACCCTGGATACTCAACTCTATGTTGGAGAGATTGTAGAGCAGTGGGCTCTACACTGTCACATATGTGGTGGAGCTGCCCATCGATAAGACGGTTCAGGAAAAGGGTGGAATCTTTAGTAAGACAGGAGACGGGAGAGAAGATAAGTCTGACACCAGCCCTGACTATCTTGGGCATTGGCCTACCGGAGATTGCTCAAGAATACAGATGGGTAGTAATACATATCCTATAGGCAGCGCGCCATGTAATCGCTAAACAATGGAAAAGGGCTATAAGTCCCTCTCTTACGGAGGTTATGCGATTGGTAAATTATCACATGCATTGTGAACTAGTGTTTACCCCCTCGTACAAGGAGAGCATACGGACCCATAATAGATGGCTTATATGGCTCTCAAGTAGCTGTGCTACTCCCTTGCCCGACTGTTTATGGTAGTCTCTGCTTTATTAGCATTTCTCCTCCCTCAATGACTCGCTCATGCACTGGTTTTCATTGGTTTTCAATTTCTATGCTATTGTAATGTGCGAGATATTGATTTATTTACACAGTCATGAAATATCAAAGCTGCGAAGAACAATGTGTTTCTTTTTCTTTACCTTTTCTCTTTGTTCGTTGGATGACCTCATCCTTCTTTATTCCTTTACCGAGTAACGTTCAGTGAATATTTGTCATGTTTATGCATATTTCTCAAATTCTGGAAAAAGCGCTGTTTCTGTGCGAACTTTGTCATTCTATATGCATATGTCTATGTCTGCTATTATGTCTACTCAAAATTTTCAATAAAAATATATTGAACATAAAACCGGCGATTTGATGCACCTAAGTTATGTAGAGGTGCCGTTTCTACATAACTTAGGCACTTTACCGCCCACCGTGCAACTTGCCTAAATATACATGAGTTCACTTGCTGGTGTAGATTTAAGTCATTTTGAATTCCAAAAACAAGCATAGAAAATGATGAATAAGACGGACCTGCCTGACCACCCCTTCACACCACGCCACGTCACCTTTTTCGCCCCTTAAAGAAGTGCCTTGAGCAGGGAAAATTCACAGATTCGTCCACTAAATCCCTTTGTGACCAAATCTGTGTCAAAAGTATGTACTGTTTGTCACTCTAGGCTTGGAATGTGACATCCAGTTTCACTTGCAGTACAGAATTTATCACTATGCGCCATTCTTCTAATCAGACGATTCGTCCCTGGTTTGCTTCTCTGCACCTTTTGTTGTCATTTCATTTTGTCATTGTTCTCCCAACCACCAGGATGCACAATGTTGGAAAGTGCTCACACTTCTGCCCTAGGCACATAGCGATTAGTGTTGTGCGCGAATATTCGAATACCGAATTTTTATCACGAATATTGCAACTTCGATAATTTGCGAATATTGTGAATATAGCGATATATTCGCTATTTCTAATATACTATTTTTATTTTTTTAGCTGCTAATCCTTGTTGCTCTCTGGTTGTCCCACTTCCCAAAAGCTGTTCTTACCTGTTCAAATAAGACGCCTCAATTCTAAAATGTACTGTCGGATGTGAGAATCACGATCTCACAAATTTGATTAAGTTGTAATCGCAATGTGATTAATATAACCTGAATTATTGGCATTGCGATATTCGTTATATTCTAGCAATACAACCATTAGGAACTGCGCTAAGATCAATTCACAATGCGATTATTTGTTCGCTTCACAAATGAAACTTGGAGCTGAGTTGCTAATGGTTGTATTGCTAGAATATAACGAAGATTGAGAATTTAGTGCTATATTCGTGAATTTGTGATATTTGTCATCTTCGTTATATTCTAGCAATACAACCATTAGGAACTTAGCTCTAAGATCAATTCACAATGCGATTATATGTTTGCTTCACGAATGAAACTTGGAGCTGAGTTGCTAATGGTTGTATTGCTAGAATATAACAAAGATTGAGAATATAGTGCTATATTCGTGAATTCATGATATATGTCATCTTCGTTATATTCTAGCAATACAACTATTAGGAACTTAGCTCTAAGAACAATTCGCAATGCGATTATATGTTAAGCCGCCAAATGAAACAGAGTTGAGTTGCTAATGGTTGTATTGCTAGAATATAACGAAGATTGAGAATATAGTGCTGTATTCAGTGAATTCGTGATATTAGTCATCTTACGTTATATTCTAGCAATACAGCCATTAGGAACCCAGCTTCAAGTTGAATTCGCAATGCGAGTATATGTTAAACTTTGCGAATTAAACTTAGAACTGAGTTCCTAATGGTTGTATTGCTAGAATACTAACGAAGATTGAAATATAGTGCTATATTCGTGATCTTCGTTATCTTCGTCAATTCTAGCAATACAAGTTACAACCATTAGGAACTCAGCTCTAAGTTTATTCACGATGCGAATATAAATTCGCGTAACATTCGCAATATATAGAATAATGACGAATATTCGATTTCGACGAATATATGACGAATATTCAATCGAATATTCGTGAAGTATCGCGAAATTAAATATGGCACCTCCCGCTCATCACTAGCAATGTGCTGGAGTGTTAAACCAAGATCCCTTAGTTCAAGGATTCCCTCTCAGTTTGTGGCAAGTGGAAATAAAAAGGATGCAATATTTGAGGTTTCATATGGCTAAAAAACTTTTCTTTTAATTTGGCTTTTATGCAAATGTGATCTTTGCACATATTAATGACACCAGCAACTTACTCGATTTGTATAACCTTATGGGTTATCCTTCTTGGTGTTACAATTTAATGTCTACCAATGTGTATACAGTGTATATATATATATATATATAGATATATATATATATATATATATATGTATATATATGTGTGTATATATATATATATAATCATAGAAAGGAACGCAGCACTCTTTCAGACGTAAAAAAGCGGTGATTTATTCAGCACATGTGTCAGCAACGTTTCAGCTCTCTCACAGAGCCATTATCAAGCCAAGTGAACAAACATAACATAGTTGTGCATATATATACTCCTGTGCAGGAAGTCATTAGTCTCATATCCTGTGTAATTACATACAAGTGTGTATAAAAGGTGCGTTCAGTCAAAATACAATTGATTGCAAAAACGTGATTCTGTGCATAGACATCGTGTTCCCCAGCATGAGGTATCTTAAAACATATTCATTCGTGATACATAAAATTTATCTTCATATAAAAGTGTTCATCTTCATGTGAAATCACACGATGCAGTGGAGTTAAAAACTCATGGCTTGTATCACTTCATAAGCATATACAAAGAAAGGAACAACCTGCAGGGAAAAGGAGTCAAAACCATTACTTATGTGGGTTACCTTATGTTGTTTGTAAGATCTTCATTCATGTAACTTGGCGTCCCTCATGTTCCACACTGCATGCACACGCCCCTCCAGCCGCGTCACCACCACAACCGTGATGGGGCGTAACAAGGATGGAAGGACATGCGCCCTGCGCAGCAAACACACTAGGAGCCATCTTGGGTAAGGGTACATTAGCGTCACGTTCACATGGCACCACGTCCCTCCGAAGAAAAAACGCAAAGCAATAAAATCTATCAACACCACCATATAACTCACAACCCCTCTCACCAAACATCATAATCCCCACACGGGACAATTAAACAATATTTATGTCGATCATGGATAGTGTATTAGGTAACCCAAATAAGTATAAGGGCCGACACCTTAATTACCCTGGTCAGCTCGCATACTATAGTTCATTATAATAAAAAATAGATCATATCATTATTGCACAAACATTAGCCACATCACTTTATATAGCAACCAGAATTTTTCAAGGACTATCATTAGCAGCCTATAGAATCATAACGCCTATATTCATTAATTTACTTAATCATTCCTGCTGTAACCCTAAACTCCACATTTAACCCCTTTGGCATAAGTGTATCTAACCGGAAAATCCATCTTAACTCACTCTTTTTCAGTATCGATATTCTATCTCCCCCTCTTTTTGGCATATTAATCTGTTCCAAAATCATAAACTTTAGATGCTGTTCCTTGTGTTTCTTCTCAAAAAAATGTTTTGACACCGGGAGATCTTTCCTCTGATCCCTAATGCTCTGTCTGTGGTTGTTGAGGCGTGTTTTCATTTCCGTGGTAGTTTCCCCACGTATAATAGATTACAGGGGCACCACAGAACATAAACGACCCACGATGAGTCACAGGTAAGGTACTGTTTGATTTCAAAATATTCTTTTGTTAAAGGGTGTATAAATTGTCTGCCTTTCTGCATGTACCTGCAGTTTATACATCTCAGGCAGGGATAACTCCCTCTGCTTTGTGTTCCCAAAAGGTCTGTCTCATCGGGGGTGATTTATAGGTATCAGTTTTGACTATCCTGTCACCAATATTCCTACTTCGTCTATATGACATTAGTGGGGCATCCTGGAAGGCGGAGATCATCGGATATCCACCTTTCAGGACCCCCAATGTCTTCTGACAATCCTTTCTATTCTGGGACTGTAGACACTGTATGTAGATACAAAAGGCAATCTATCAGTATCCCTTTTCGTTTATTCGTGCGTATCGTGTCCCTTGATTGGGACTTGACTTGTGACATATGTTTGTTTACCAAGGATTTGGGATAACCCCTTGAAGTAAAGGATCTTCCCATATCAGTCAAAGCTGTATTTAGATGCTCATCATCATCTACAATCCTTTTGATGCGGAGCATCTGACTATCTGACAGGGAATCTATCATTCTCTTAGGATGGCTGCTGTTGTAATGCAGTAGAGTGTTTTTATCCGTTGCTTTAATATGTAAATCAGTATGAATCTGTCCATCTCTCACGTACACCTCTGTGTCCAAAAATTGGATCCTCTCAGTAGACGCAGTCATGGTAAATTTTATGTTCATGTCTATGTTATTGAGGAAATTATGGAATAATTCCAAATCATCATTAGTACCAGTCCAGATGAGGAACACGTCATCTATGTACCTCCACCACTTCAGGACCTGGCTAAAGTGGGGAGATACATAGATAAGGCGCTCCTCAAGTGAACGGACAAAGATATTTGCATAAGTGGGCGCGACATTCGAGCCCATGGCCGCGCCACACACTGCAAATAATATCTATCCTGAAAGCTAAAATAGTTGCAATACAGTGTCAGTTCCAGAAGATCCAAAAGAAACTTTCTGCATGTCACCGTATATGTAGAAGTTTCCAACATAGATGCCACTGCCTGTATACCTCTATTGTGATCTATAGACGTATAGAGGGACACAATATCAAAAGACACTAAGGTACACCCTGTTGGTACCTGTGTCCCAGTTAATTTATCCAAAAATCACCTGTATCTTTAATATACGATTCCGCTCCCATTGCATATTGCCTCAATACTTTATCCAGAAATATAGAAATGTTTGATAAAATAGAACCCCTGCCCGAAATAATCGGTCGTCCAGGCGGTCTATTTAAGCTTTGTGTATTTTGGGCAGTATGTATATTAATGGTGTAACTGGTGTTTTAATTATCAAAAAATCTTTTAAATGTTGTTCAATAATCCCCTCTCTTACTGCCGTATCCAATAATGTAGCAATTCTGTTAGCAATATCAAATTTCGGATCTTTTTCAATAACACATAAGTATTACCTGTTGTCAACTGACGTTCTATTTCATGAACATAGTCCTGTGTATCCATAACCACGATCCCACCACCCTTATCAGCAGGCTTGATGGTGAGATCATGGTTATGTGTAAGAATCCCTCAAGGGCATGTAGTTCCTCAGTAGTGATGTTCGGAGTGCTGCCTGATCTTATTGGAATATATATATATATATATATATATATATATATATATTAGTGATGAGCGGCAGGGGCAATATTTGAATATGCGATATTTCACGAATATTCGGGCGAATATTCGTAATTATTATTAGTTTAACACTGACAAATGTAAAGTTATGCACATGGGAAGGAATAATGCAAGTCACCCGTACATATTAAATGGTAACACTGACATGGAAAAGGATCTAGGAATTTTAATAAACAGCAAATTAGGCTGCAAAAACCAGTGTCAGGCAGCTACTGCCAAGGCCAATAAGATAATGGGTTGCATCAGAAGGGGCATAGATGCCCATGATGAGAACATAGTCCTACCACTTTAAAAATCACTACTCAGACCACACATGGAGTACTGTCTACAGTTCTGGGCTCCTGTGAACATGGCAGAACATAGCAGAGCTGGAGAGGGTTCAGAGGAGGGCAACTAAAGTAATAACTGGAATGAGGGATCTACAGTACCCTGAAAGGTTATCAAAATTAGGGTTATTAACTTTAGAAAAAAGACAACTGAGGGAGGTCTAATAACTATGTATAAATATATCAGGGGTCAGTACAGAGATCTGTCCCATCATCTATTTATCCCCAGGACTGTGACTGTGACGAGGGACATCCTCTGCGTCTGGAGGAAAGAAGGTTTGTACACAAACATAGAAAAGGATTCTTCACTGTAAGAGCAGTGAGACTATGGAACTCTCTGCTTGAGGAGGTGGTGATGGTGAGTACAATAAAGGAATTCAAGAGGGGCCTGGATGTATTTCTGGAGTGTAATAATATTACAGGCTATAGCTACTAGAGAGGGTCGTTGATCCAGGGAGTTATTCTGATTGCCTGATTGGAGTCGGGAAGGAATTTTTTCACCTTAAGTGGGGAAAATTGGCTTCTGCCTCACAGGTTTTTTGCCTTCCTCTGGATCAACTGGTAGGAAACAGGCCGAACTGGATGGACAAATGTCTTTTTTTGGTCTTATATACTATGTTACTATGTAGTTGATTGAGAAAATCGAAAATGTAATATGCGCGTATTGCACTTTCAATACAGGTGTGCGTCAATTTTGCTACATTTTCAAGCTGCTAGAAGTTTCTTAAGACTGGAAAAAATGGATGGCATGGCAGAACATTACAATAGCTTTATATGCAGATAGAGTGCTCCAATATATTCCAATTGCGCAAATAGGCAATTAATAATGTGCATATTTTGTGGCAATACGTGCAACTTCACATTTTAACAGGTCTGACTACATATTACTGATTGGTGCACTAAGTATTGTTGTGAACTTGTAACATCACAGCACTATGTCTGTAGCATGGATGTATGGACAGCAGAACCTATGACACTACCTAACACCCTGCACTGGAACCTATCAGCTACACTATATCACTATCGAACCTACACTGACTATGTCCCACTAACTATCTGTATTATATATATAAGCTAACTAACTATCTAATGTTATGTGACACAGCAAAGCACAGAGCACAGCAATGACACTACTGTCTTTCTCAGAACTGAAAAAAAATGCAGAAAATGGCTGCTGGGGAGGTTCTTATATAGTAAGAGGTAGGCAACTTTCCTATTGTTTGCTAGGGATGTTGCTAAGCTCAGACAAAGACATTGCAGCCTTCTCATTGGCACACAAGCAAGAAGCAAGGAGGGATCGTGGGTTCAGATGAAAAAAAAATCTAGAATATTCGCGAATATGAATATATAGCACTATATTATAAATCTTCACAAATTTTCGAAGTGGGGATATTTGCGATTAAAATTTGTGATTCAAATATTCGGGCCCAACACTAATATATATATATATTTATGTGTATATATATATATATATATATATATATATATATATATATATTCCCTTGCTTATATCCCAAAATCCAGATGGAAAATAGTCAATTAACTTCTATGAAATTGGACCCTATTATGTGAATCTGAAATAAGACTAGGAGCCCATTTGGAAAAGGGACTGGATGGTACCTCTTTGATTTTACATGGATGGAGTCACTCCATGTTTCCATGAGATTCTACTGTGACATTCTTCTAAGGCCACTTTCACCTACTGTATTGTATTTGGACAGCATTTTTCATTAGTATTTGTAAACCAAAATCAGGGGTGGAAACTACAGAGAAAAAGTATCATGGAAAGTACCTGATGAAAAATACTAACCAAATACTTAACATATGACAGTGGCCTTATGCTGTATTACAGATGTGTTTTCATAAGGGCACCACATGGTAACTACAGGTCCAAACTGTGGGCTAATAGAGCAATCAATATAGAAAGCAATGTAAAGTAAGCTCATTGTGACCAACCTGTGGACAATGTCTTGAACTTATACTTCTATGGAGGTTGCTTCTTTTTGTGTATAATTTGAGGAACACGACGTATCTGCACATGTCTTTGGAGTTATTTGAAGCATTTTACATATATTTGGTGACTACATAGATTTTAAGCTACCTTTGATTTTACATATCTTTGAAGCAGTGGTTATTGTAGACAGTCTTCTAATATGATCTTCACATAGTTCTCAACAGCAGAGAAGTGCTATGATTTAGGTAGTCTTCTAAATTGTAGCGGAATTATCTAAACATCCTAAAGGTGAGATTAGTTACTCTTCATATCTTAGGGGCTTATTATGTCTGCTCCAAAACTTCCAATTTGGTGGCTTCAGGAAAACATTGTCAGTGACAGCGATGTGGATGGTTGCCAGAAATTGCAAAACTTGTGGCTATGAAACACATGAAATATTCTCTGTAGAGCCTAAAGTGTTATTCAGATACTTGGGGAATTAGAGGCAGAGATATTGTAGCTGAGAGGAATGTTAGGCACCTTTTCTGCTCAGGCAAGTATTTTTCTCTACATGTTGTAAAGGAAATAATGTGTTTCCATATTTTGTCACCTCCAGTGTTTAGTGACGCTTTACAAAGAATATTAGGTAAAGGTTAGAAGTATTGGTGATATATCTTATTATCTAGTTTATTTAAAGGGAGAAATACATAAAATTATATAAAATGAAATATTTACATAATTATTTTCAATTGTAAATGCCACCTCCAACATTCATCAAATAGCTATTTTCAAAATAAAATGTACTCTGTTATAGAATTCCAAAAAGTCTCCAATGAATAGTTACACAATCAACAGAGGCTATAAGGTTTACTGGGGTAGTTCATGGAGTACAGGTCCCTCTTGTATAAAAGAACACAATAAATAAGAAAAAACATATATATAGACAAAGAAAAAGTGGATTTAGTAAATTTGGTTTGCTTTACCTTCCTTATGTAGACTGTGCTACAGTTTAGTCCACAAGCACTGATATAGGCCGTAGCTGCAGGAGGAGTAGGTATCATTTAATTTGCTCACAGACAGTCCATGTGTCCATGGGATATCAACAAAGCCCTGTATCATCTGAAGGTCCTGACGCATTGCATTCACCTAAGTTATCTAAGTGTCTTGATGTAAGTGGCATTGGTCAGACATTAGTGCAAGTGTGATGTCTTTTGTGCCAGAACAATGATTTACGTGTGCATTATCCAGGCCCTCTAAATGTTGTCTACTTCTACATATCATAATCAACTACCTTTTGTGTCACGCCCATTTTAGTTTGTATATTAGCCAGTTACATTGGGAGGTGTTTTGTTTTGTACATGAACCCTCTGAATTTGTAAAGCGCTGCGGAATATGGTGGCTCTATATAAATAAATAGTATTATCATTACATACAACAGTCTACATTACATACAACATTACATACAACAGTCTTTCTATAAAGTCCATAGTGCAAAATGCACCAAAATTGTTGATTAGATTTCATGCATCTCACAGCAGTGTGTGGGCTAGAAATTCAAATCTAAAACAGCTATGAGCTGGAGTCAATTTGGACTACGATTTTCACTGGTTTGCAGCATAAACAATATAAATATGTTGGGCCGCAAGAGGGCACTTCCCTCCCACTATACCCTGCCCACTTTTTCCCCCTATTTTCAAGAATGTTTCAGATTATGTTAAAAAATATAGAGTGCACCATTATTTCGAACTTTTTTTTAATGCCACAATAGTTTTGCACACCATTTGATAAATATGCCTCACTGTTTTGACTCCCCCTTTGTTGGATAGCTAGTACCAGGGACCTACCACCCATTGCAGTACTACAAAGTGACAGTGCCACATCAACAGCAGCTTTCACATCATAGGAATATTTATGTTCTATACTGGATTTATGGACCAATGGATGCTGGATAAACAGAATTTCCCTATACATGGAACTAACTGCATGTAGAGTGTCTTTCCACAGTACTTTGGTGGCTTCACATGGAAAAAGACAATCCAATGTATTTTGGTATGTCCGAGGAATGACTGGTATATGAATATGAAGCAACCAATTGGCTAATATTTTGCATAGCTCAGCTAAATAAACCCTAGGGATTGTGCTCATTTGCATTTAGATTATGATTGATATAATTATGTTCGCTAAAGAGCTACTGTAACAAAGACTAAACATATGTAAAATAATGCATTATTCTAGCTGTAATGTGGAAACTGGATCTCCCAGGCTAGACTTTGATTAAAAAGCAAGATTTTTAAGGTGAATGAAACATGATTCACATGAGGTCACGTCAGGATTCTCCCATTGTAAGGCTGCATTCACACTGCTCTTCAGAAGAGCTGTCTCTTGTATGTCATTACTGATGATCAAAACCAAAGATAGTTCTTGGCGCAGGGGAGAGGGAAACGTCCTGCTTTGGGGATGTTCTCTTAGTCTTCTGTGCATTTTAAAAGGGATAGGTGGGAGAAAGAATCTTCTCAAAAAAGTGAATACAGCCTTGTGCCTAGTTCACACTTTGAAAAAGCCTTGGCCCTTGCTTATGCATAGGTATAGCCAAAGGAGAAGTATTCCAAAAAATTTATGACTGGCTTTAGCTTCAGTTTCCCCATGTGGAATCACAGATATCTTAGCTCCCAAGACTTGTGACTACATGAATCATCACATGAATAGTATGGCAGTATTATTTAGTCATTGCATGGAACTGAATATTCCTTTATACATGGAGCTGCCACCACATGTTGGTATTATTTGAGCACTGTATGGTGGTAGCCAGTGCTACTCAGGTAATGTATGGGAAACCATGTTTTTCAGTTTATAGGGTCGCCAGTACTGTATAGATTGTTATGTATGTGATAGCATGGCAGGGTTATTTGGTCCAATGTATGGCGCTGTTTGAGCATCAGATTGTTTGTGGTGCTTATAAATGGGCACTGTATAGTATGATTACACTGTATGACTGTACAACAAAAAGTAGGTAAAGCAGAGTGCACCAACAAATGTAAAGCTGGCCCTGTGTTTTGTTTTTTCTTCAATCCATTCCCAAATCACTGGTCAGTTTTTAATTTTCATCACAGCTATAATACAGATTCATGTTAGCACCTGTATTATGCCTACAGGATGCGGACCAACCCAGCAGTTCTACTGAACCAACCTTTAGGTTCTATGGAGCTGAATTTAGCATTTGGCATCACTTTGCTATCAGTATAAATATATATATATATATATATATATATAATAAGAGTAGAGATAAACCTATGTCCTTTTTTCACTTTAGTTCTGCTTTTATGTATCATATAAGGAATCCCCCAACATATGTCCCCTTATCTGTATATGAGGCCAGTAGCTCAGTATATAAAGGCGTTATGAAGCGTATGTGTGCTCTGCTGGGTGCCATACATATGGAGGTACTACTTCTCTCCTAGAGGCAATGCTTTTGAGAGAAAATACTGTACTTCTGCATGTATGGTAACTGATGGAGCATCTTTTTTTTTTTTCTGTCGGAATTTTACAGAATCCAAGAGAAAAGCCTCAGCTTGAAACAGAAGCATACAGAGGAAGAGGACAAATGGATCTCTACATCAGCTCTATTATAGTTTTGTACACAACAAACAGTATATGATAAAGACAGACAGATAGATAGATAGATAGATAGATAGACAGATAGATAGATAGATAGATAGATAGACATAGGCATATTGTGTGTGCACCCTAAAGCTAAAACACACACCCTGCGCTTGTATGTGTATATATATACACATACATGCACATACATATAATATATATATATATATAGCAAGAAAATTGAGGCAGCACCACCTAGTAAAAAAATAGAACGGGTGCAGCGCTCACCTGTGGAGTAAACCCACTCCAGCAATTGTAGAAAGATAAAAATCGAGCAGCACTCCAAATATGTTCAAAAAAGCAGATACGTCTTTATTCACCCATCGGCGTGGCAACGTTTCAGCTCCTACTGGAGCCTTTCTCAAGCAAATTGTGCAAGATAAAGTGACATATATATAGGGTGTTACAAAGTGACATCATCAAAGTGCGTCAACAACAATTAACTCTTACATGTGTTATAGATAAAAAGTCTTCAATCATGTGTCAAAATTCATCACAAATTCATAATCAATAAAAACAGTATACAATGATATAACAATCCATAAAGTCTAGTCTTAACTGATATCCAAAAACAATACATAATAAAGTGCTTTGTATAATTATTCCAAGAAAGTGACAGTGCTTAAAGGGTTAAAAGTCCTCGGTCCGTGTAAGGATGACGTACCCTTGATGGAAAAACCCAGCGGAGGCGGCGGCAATCTTCAAGATCCACATGTACGATCAAGTATCGCCATCACGGCGTGCGATCCACGGCAATGCGCATGCGTGACCCAGAATCCCTCGGGTGTTCCCGAGATAGGAATACCACCTTGATGTATTCTAGTAATCATCCCAGAAAGATGGTAAGGTCATTACCGTACTCACAAATGCTGAGAGCAAAGAGAATTGAATCTGATGAACTTAGACTTGAGGGTACATTACAATCCATGATATCCAGAATTTACATCACGGGGGTATCCCAAGGCTTTATTGGATACACACAAAAATCGGGTAGTATCACTGAATAGAATCGAAACGTTACAACAAGGGAATCGTAAAGTGACCAACACACGTATCCCCTTTGTATCCACTTACACTGAAAGCAGTCAGGAAATAGGTATTATTATTAAAAAACATTGGTCTATTTTAAGTAAATCTCTGCAGGACATCCCTGAGTTTAGGAGTGCACCATTGTTCTCTTATCGTCGATCAAAAAGTCTAAAAGATCAACTTGTTAGGGCTGATGTTGGCCCAAAAAAGGCAATGAAACAGACCACATTTGCACCTCCCAGCTTGGGATGTTTCCCATGTTTGGGATGTGTAAATTGTAGATACATTAAGAAAGGGCGCACATTCAGACATCCCAATACAGGAGTGGAATACCCCATCAGATATTTTTTGACCTGCAATTCAGAATATGTAATATATATTCTGTCCTGTCCCTGTAACATATTGTATGTTGGAGAAACCTCTACCGATCTTAAGACACGTCTGAATAATCACAGGAACACTATACGGAAAGGCAGACTAGATTTGCCAGTGTCGAGACATTTTAGTATCCTCAAGCATAAGGAGAAGGATTTGTGCTGTTGGATCATTGACCAGGTACCAATATTGAGAAGGGCGGCAATAGAGGATCCCTTCTAAAAAGAGGGAACTCTATTGGATCAATACGTTAAATACGTTGAGCCCTAGTGGATTGAATATAGACTATAGAGTGGGAACATATTGATGCTTGCCCTTGTCGCTACGTGCTCTCCCTCCTCTTGGTATAGGATGTTTGTACAAGATTTTTAAATTACATTATATTTTATGTAGATAACTCTTTACATACATCATGCATATAATATGCACATTAATACAATTTTCCTTTCTTCTTCTTTTTCCATTTTTAGGATGGCGTTTCCCTTTGTTTGGATTGTGCCATGCGAGTTTATGACGGCAGCTATCAATATCCCCATTATACGATTTATGATAATCACCCTTTTTTTAATATACTAAGATTGATAGGGTGGGTATGTATGGTGAACACAGGAGGAGAACCCTCATACTGTGTGGTATAGTGCGGTTGGTTTCGCCTTGCGGAGGCGTGGCGTCACTGACATGTACCCTATAGTTGCGAGGGTGGTGTAGGTAACGCCATTGATCGCATCATAGGTGAATACCACATAAGTCGATATGTTTGTGATAATGTGTGAATGATGCCACCCCTTATTTAAAGTTATCTAATACTACATATAAGCGAGTGGATTTGGGCATGCCCTCACTCAATATGGCGTAACGGCAATTGACTTGCACTGCGCAACTGCCAAGAGCGTGATGATGCAGCACGCTCGACAGACCCAGTATGACGCGATACACCCGAGGATTCTGGGTCACGCATGCGCATTGCCGTGGATCGCACGCCGTGATGGCGATACTTGATCGTACATGTGGATCTTGAAGATTGCCGCCGCCCTCCGCTGGGTTTTTCCATCAAGGGTACGTCATCCTTACACGGACCGAGGACTTTTAACCCTTTAAGCACTGTCACTTTCTTGGAATAATTATACAAAGCACTTTATTATGTATTGTTTTTGGATATCAGTTAAGACTAGACTTTATGGATTGTTATATCATTGTATACTGTTTTTATTGATTATGAATTTGTGATGAATTTTGACACATGATTGAAGACTTTTTATCTATAACACATGTAAGAGTTAATTGTTGTTGACGCACTTTGATGATGTCACTTTGTAACACCCTATATATATGTCACTTTATCTTGCACAATTTGCTTGAGAAAGGCTCCAGTAGGAGCTGAAACGTTGCCACGCCGATGGGTGAATAAAGACGTATCTGCTTTTTTGAACATATTTGGAGTGCTGCTCGATTTTTATCTTTATATATATATATATATATACATATTATATACACACATACACTCACGTATAAATTCACAAATACACTCTGCATGCATAGAGACCGGCACTCATATAATTATCAATATAAACAAACTTTTAGTTATATTACCCGCCATGTATAATTTACCTTGATACCCTTCAATTATATTATAGAACTGAGGGGTATCAGGCTACATTATACAGGGGTAACATAACTGAGGAGGGCTATCAGGGACATAATACAGGGTACTATAAGTTATATTACCCCTGTATAATGTGTGATAGCCCTCTTCAGTTATATTACCCCTCATGTACCCTGATACCCCTAGTTATATTACCTCCTGAAAAATTTACCGGATACTCCTCAGTTATATTATATAACTGAGGGGTATCGAGTATACTGAGGACAACTGAGGAAGGTTAGCACTGTGGGCCAGGGTACATAATTCTTTTTATAATGCGTGACAGGGTACATTATACAGGGCAGTGGGGACAACTGAGGAGAGGTAGCAGTAGCACTGTGGGACAGGGTACTTAACATACTTCTTTTTTATATGCGTTATATAACAGTATGGGTGGGTCCCGGACCGGAACAGCTGGGCAGTGGGCACCAAGTTCCTAGTTCCCTTCCAACATATCACGTTGTGCGGGGCACGCAGCGTGACATGACGTCAACTCAGCCAGCGCCTGCACAGCACTCACAGCATTCTGCCTCCGCCGGGTCCGCCCCCCTATGTGAATACTAGCCGCCACCTGCCCGCAGCCCCATTGTAAATTAGTTTATAGTGCGGCAGGCGGCACACTATAAACCAAACTAAGACAAGGGATAGATAGATAGATAGATAGATAGATAGATAGATAGATAGACTGTATATAGATATATAATAGATAAGAATAGATAGATGGTAGATAGATAATGGATAGATAGATAGATAGATAGATAGATAGATAGATAGTAGAGCGATAGAGAAAGATACTGTCTATAGATAGATAATAGATAGATAGATAGATAGATAGACAGACAGCAAGCAGGCAGCACTCCAAGAATTAAAATGAAGATCTTTATTCACCCATGTGGATACGCATATCCACATGGGTGAATAAAGATCTTCATTTTTATTCTTGGAGTGCTGCCTGTTTGCTGTTTATGTACATTGGGCAATAGTCACTAGTGTCAAAAGTGCACCCGTTTTTTCTTTTTTTATAGTGCTGCCAGATCTTTTCTTTATATATAGATAGAATAGATTAGATAGATAGACAGACAGATAGATAGATAGATAGATAGATAGAATAAAAAAGAAAAACCGCAGCACCTCCAATAAAGGATCCCACTTGTTTCACTGCATTGGAGGTGCTGTGGTTTTTATTTTTCATTTTATGTATGCTGCCTTGGTCCGGCAAGTACCGCTGGCGTACTGGTGTGCTGCCCTGATTTGGACTTCTGTTTTTTAGATAGATAGATAGACAGATATAGATACACATTACATCTATACACATTACGGTATATGTGTACATATCAGCCATTCTCCACAGAACACAGCTATCATTGAGTGATTTCTCAGTATCTGGCTCCGAGCAGGTGTGCAGGTCCAGGCATGAGACTGCTTTCACGGCTCTTATTTTTAACACCCTGCTCTCAGGCAGTGACAAGCCATCGCTAAGTGAGGTAATAGCCAATTGATTTTGTTCCGTTTTTTTGCAGTAGGCAGTAATAAATCATGCTGCTTGTCAGAGGGGTGTTTTCATGTTTGCTGTAAGAGTGTGCCAACAATTATTCGACAGAAAGCTCTTGTGGCCCCCTCTTGAGAGCAGGACTGCTGCCTGAATTAGGATCTCCTTGACCAAAATGAAGCAGCTGTGGCACATGCTCTAACTTGATTCTTTTTGTGTGGGTGGGAGGACTCGGAATTGGAAAGACATGCGATTGATGGATTCACACCTAGCCCTCACAGTTTAACAAAGCAGCACAGACTAAAAGGAATGTCAAGAGAATAACATGTAGAACAAAGGCGAGCCGAGGATGATATATACATTCCATCTAGCCATGTTCTACTTTGAAATTGGGGTTAAATGTGTGCTCTATGAACTGTATGCCTGTGGAACATCTTCGCTTTTAAGTGCTAAGTGTCTCAAGCATTTAGAATTGCACACATCTCTACAATTTACTACACCCTTTGTGTGTAATTTAGAATTTAGTATCATGCCCCATATACATGTAAATGTTCCATTTAACCAATAGTGGATTGATTTTTAGATTATGATTATTATTATTAGCTCATTATTATATTACACATTACAGGTCATAACCTGCTTGGTTGCACATGTGTATGTTTATATAATATATATATATATATATATATATATATATATACACATATATATATATATATATACTGTAGAGAGAGAGAAATATTTATTCACTACTCATTCATATATCGGAACCATATATTTGTAAATATAAATAACGCACCGAAAATAAGTTTGGGGAATAAGGAGGCCAGGGTAGTACTCAGAAGTCTTGGTCATGCTCTTCCAAACAATGTCGGATATTGCTAGCCTTGTGACAGGTCTCATTGTCTGGCTGGAAGATCCCATCTACCCCAGGGAAGACAATCAGAATGTATGGGTGTACCTGATCTGCAAGTATGGATTCATACCAAAATCAGATGTGAGTGACATCCACATGAATGAGTGGGCCCAGAGAATGTTGCAGAAACATTCCCCAGACCATTACAATGCCACCACCAGCTTGTGTTCTTACAGAATTGGTTGCAAGGTGTTTGTTCTCTGTTTCTTGCCTGACACACCAACATCCATTCGGTCGATGGAGCGGAAAATGTGACTCATCAGAAAAGTCAACACTTTGCCAATCAATGGAGGTCCAATTCCAATAATGGCAAAAAAATTAAAGCCTTTTCTGCTGATGCAACTATGTTAGCAGAGGTGTAATGACCATCTCTCTGCTTTGGAACCCCATACACAGTAGGGTTTGCTAAGCTGTTTATTTAGACACACGTCTGGTAGCTCCCGACTCATTTTGGCAGTGAGTGTAGCATGTTGGTCCGCCCTCACGCACCTTCGTAGCTGACGTTCATCTCTCACATAAATGTCATATAGTGCTCCATGTTTCCATGTCACTTGTTGCAATTATGTCATTTGTCCACTCACAATACACGCTCACCACAGCAGCACGAGAACAGTTCATAAACCCTAATGCTGCCACCGTTGGCCTGAAGACCAATAGTCATCTCTTTTGACAACTCTGATAAATCTCCCTTTTATTCATAATAGCAATGAGGGATCTTTGTGCAGACAGCCTGTCACACACTTTAAATACCCACTAAGCCAGCTCACAACATTTGACTTCCTTCATGAGCTACTAATGTTGAAAGTAGGAAATGGTCAGAATAATGTGACTCGTCTGTGTATGTGTGACCTTTTCTTTGTCTCACTGGTGGGTCATTTGTGGTGTCTAATCATTCCTTATTGTAATGGAAAGCAGCTCTTCATACACAGCTACCTTGTTTGTGACTACTATATAGAAGCAAATTCTGACAATCTCTTAAAACAGAACGGCAGTAGAGATAAGTGAATTTACAAAATTTAGTTTCTGTCCAATTCCTCTGAATCAGCCTATAAATTCTAATCAGGTCCAAATCAATTCTACCTGAATCTTCGTCTCTCTGTCTCTCCTTCTCCCTGCTCTCTGTATCTCTCTTGAAAAATTCTACCCAAATCAATTCTACCTGAATTTCTCTCTCACTCTCTCCGTCTCTCTCTCTTTCTCGCTCTCTCTCTCATCTCCCTCTCTGAAAATTCTACCCAAAGCAAATCTGATGAAATTGTAATTCAATTCACTCATCTCTAAACTGCAATGGAAAGCATAGGGGAGAAATCATCAACCTAAACCCTTGATTAAACAGTCCCTTTAGACAAAGCAGGTAAGCGGCAGTCATTGGTTAGGAGGATCTATACAGGAATGTGGCTATAGTGGGTGTGCAGGTAGCATTTCTACCCTGCCTCTGGTGTTTGAGTGGTCACAAAAGCCCCTCTGCCATGCAAGAACACACTGTTATTGTAAATGGCACTCGGCATCACTCAATTATTTTTGCAGGCTGATCACAATGAAGAATTGTTAAATGACTTTGTGTCAGAAAATCTATCAGTATGTATTTTCAGTTTAGTGGACCTTTATAGAGCCCTCTGAAAGGGAATATTATTAATATTGTGCAATCATTCCATTTAATGTGAGTCAAAATTACACAAAAAAGACTTTCATTGTCAGTTTTCCCTTAACACCTTTCTGTGGAGATTATGATGATTTTGCACTTGTTTGCCTAAAGCAAACTGGCAAATACTCAAATAATCATATTTACTTGCAAATCTTTCAAGCAATCATAATGTGGATTATGGAACAGGATGTTAAGCTGCCCATGATTCATTTGACTTTAGTGTTCAGTTCTCAGAGTACTAAACCATCTATTATTACAAATCATACAAGCTACTCTATAAGAGGACTGAGAGGACATGAAGTTAAACGTTCATAAATGTAAATTCAAATTCATAAACCTTTGTTCATCTATGATATTATTTCAATTTCTGAACAGACAAATGTGTTCATCCTGTCTTATAATAAAGAGCAGTATCTGCTGAACTTTGTCTTAAATTCCATTCTACTCATGTGGGTTTTCAAGAAACGGCGCAGGGAAATAGTGACGCCTAATTGGCAATTGTTTCTCAGGTCAAGAACAAAAAATGTGCTACACCACCCCGTGCTCCCTGCATGTGATATTTTTCAAATGTACAAATGTAGGAAATTGTGAGAATTTACTGCAAAATGTACACTGATCAACCAAAACTTTCAGGCTATATTCACATATTGCATTATTTGTTATGCTTTTTTTCTGCCACAGAAAACGTAACATGTAAAGCTAGCCTAAAACTACTGGCAGGTAAAATGAATAAAAATATGTCATTACTAATGATACCTGGGTATAATCAGATGTCACAGTCATGCTATGTTCTTCTACCATGACTACTGTAAAACTGCAGCAAAATGCCAGCAGCAATTTTGGAAAACACGCAGCACTTTTGTCCCAATTTGTGGTAGTCACTGTAAAAAAAAAATGCAACATGACTGCTATGTCTGAATATACCCTAATTCAGCAAGTGAACAGTCAGTTCTTGGACTGAACCACATTGACAAGGGCCACTTTGTAATGACTATACGACTGGGGCAGAGAATCTTATTCCTGGTATGCACTGCTTAGTACCTAGTGGTCCAAAGTTGAAAACAGTTCCAAAGGGTAAATGGCAAAAGGTTAAAACAGAAAGTGTTGGCCCTTTAAAATGTGATGAATGAGGAGTTGTGGAGGTTGATTACAAGAAAGCAAACTTATTACATGTTTTATTTCTCTATTGTACTAACAGAGGAAAATAAAATGCCAGATGAAATGCAGAGTGTAAAGTAAACTCTCAATCAATAGTGGCCTGTCTGACTCAAGAAGAAGCACCGCTGTGTCTTAAAAAGATGAAAATAGACAAATCATCGGTTCCAGATCGCATATACACCGGTACTAAAGGAAGTAAAGTAATAGACAGACCTCTATATGCAGAGTCTGTTTCACAGGACTGGTAATTTTAACATCTTTGTGAGTAAATTTTTGTGTACATGCCATATTAGCATAGATTTATTAGGAATCGGTCCTATCAAACTAATGTAATCTGTTTTAATCAGAAGATAGGCCCTAGACTAGATCAGGGTGAGTCATTGGATATCACATATGTTGATTTGTCCAAATCATTTGATACTGTGCCACACAAAATGTTAGCATGTAAAATTAAAATGCTTGGACTGGGAGAAAATGTGTGTATGTGGGTAAGCAACTCTCAATGATAGAAAACAGAGGGTGGTTATTAAGGGTACATACTCAGATTGGGTTACTACTGGGTACCACAGGGTTAAATATTTGACATTATTCTCTTCAATATATTAGGACTACTTTCTACTTTTGATGGCAACATGTAGCTCATGAAGGAAGTCACATGATGTGGGCTGGCTAGGTGGGTATATAAGTAGTATGATAGGCGTTTGTACCCATATTCTTTGTTGATGCCATAGGTAGTGATGTCACGAACATAAAATTTTCCGTTCGCGAACGGCGAACGCGAACTTCTGCAAATGTTCGCGAACGAGCGAACCAGGCAAACCGCCATAGACTTCAATAGGCAGGCGAATTTTAAAACCCACAGGGACTCTTTCTGACCACAATAGTGATGGAAAATTTGTTTAAAGGGGACTAACACCTGGACTGTGGCATGCCGTAGGATCAGGGATGTCAAACTCGTGGCCCTCCAGCTGTTGCAAAACTACAACTCCCATCATGCCTGGACATCCTACAGCTATCAAGGCATGCTGGAAGTTGTAGTTTTGCAACAGCTGGAGGGCCATGAGTTTGACATCTGTGCCGTAGGGGAATCCATGTCAAAAACTCCCATGGAAAATTACGTAGTGGACGCAGAGTCGGGTTTTAATCCATAAAGGGCATAAATCAACTAACATTCCTAAATTGTTTGGAATAACATGCTTTAAAACATCCAGTGTGTGTATACGATCAGGTATGATGTTGTATGGATCAGGTAGTGTAAGGGTTACGCCCGCTTCACAAACATTGACAGACTAAACTCCCTTTTAATGCACCGCAAACAGTCCATTTGAACAACCGCAAACTCCCCATTTGCACAAGGTTGGATACCAAGCTAGCCATGTCCCGGTGATTTCATTGAAGGTTTCTTCCTCCACCCAGCCACGTACAACACCAAGGGTCCCCGAAATGTTAATTGAATTTATTTTTCGAACGGGGAGATGGTTAAAAATTGCTGGCCCCCTTGCCTTTGTTTAAAACCACGGTCACTGGGTCTGCGCCGTGCAATTTACTCTCACACCCGATATGAGTGTTATTTTCTGTAGTTCTCTTCTCATCAGTTTAATCCCTGTTACGTCCCCAATCTGGGGTCCATTTATTGAATTGATTTTTTGAACGGGGAGATGGTGAAAAAACGCTCGCTCCCTCCCCCTTTGTTTTAATCCACGGTCACTGCGTCTGCGCCGTGCAATTTACTGTCACACCCGATATGAGTGGTGTCTTAAATAGTACTATTCCTATCAGTTTAATCCCTGTTACGTCCCATATCAGGGATTGCCTTTTGTGAAAATTTTTTTAGATCGGGTACCTTCGACTGCCTTCACAGTGACAGACCAAACTCTCATACACCAAGCTGAATTGATTTTAGGAACCGGGAGATGGAAAAAGCAGCTTGGTCGGTCCTCTTACTCCCAAATTGGGGCACTGCGTGTGCACAGAGCAGTGTGCTGTGACACCCTATATGAGTGGTGTCTTAACAAGTACTATTCCTATCAGTTTAATCCCTGTGTCGAATTGATTAACCATTGTCGAATTAACGAACCATTACTAAATCATGAAATAATTTAGTTCTGAGCTCTGTACTTGCTTTGTATTGGAATTGATGGGGATTTTTTTAATTGTCTGCATTATTTCTAATAAACTATTAAGAGACTTTATTATGATTTTTTATTTTATGTATTAAAAACCCATACAACTTTAAAAAAAAAGGTAAATTAATGTTTTTTCTATGAAATATTATCCAGCCGTCCGATCGCTTTTGGTCTGACCATAATGAAGCAACGGCCTTATCATCTGGGGTGTGGCAACATTGCCAACACACTCATAGAGGTGATGATTGCTTCATTGTGATTCACCACAACAAGGTAACGATCACGAAGGGGAATTGACACTTGTATGTGCCTTTTTTTTTTTGTTTTTGCAGCCACAGTGCTGCACCATAGGACAGAAAAATTAGGCTTGTACACATGCCTGAAAAATAATGGCATTGTTGCAGCCGCAGTTGTAGCAGTGGCCGGAAAAATTGATGTTTTCCAGGCTGAAAAGTGACTAAATCATTGCGGCTTGAACCCTAGTTGGTGGCGGAGAATTCACGAAAGTCATCAGGTATGCAGATTAAATACAACAAATAAAGTTGGTTAAAAGATGGCTGCACAATATATCATAAACTAACAGAAAAAATAAAAAAGGGACTCTTATAGCTTATATTAAATACAGCAGCGTGGGGAACATTTTGAGGCCAAGGCATGTCATCAGGCCTTTTGTTAGTCAAACGTATCCCCACTGTCGGTCCCTTAGGGATCCATGCCTCATTCATCTTTATGAAGGTGAGGTAATCAACACTTTATTGACTGAGGCGACTTCTCTTGTCAGTGACAATGCCTCCTGCTGCACTGAAGGTCCTTTCTGACAGGACACTTGAAGCAGGGCAGGCCAGAAGTTCTATCGCAAACTGGGATAGCTCACTCTGAGAAGCGATGAAACCCTTCAATACTGGGTGTGCAGGCTTCACCTGTGGCCTTGGTCTTCCTCCTCCTCAAAGCCACATTCCTCCTCTGACTCCTCTTCCTCATACTCCTCTTTCAGCGTTGCCGCAGGTCCGGCAAGCGATGATGACAAGGCTGTTTTTATGGTGGTGATGGTGACCACAACTCTTCCTCTTCCTTTTCATGCTCATCTACAGCCTGATCCAGCAGTCTTCGCAGGGCACGCTCCAGGAAGAAAACAAATGGGATGAGGTCGCTGATGGTGCCTTCGGTGCGACTGACTAGGTTTGTCACCTCCTCAAAAGGAAGCATGAGCCTACAGGCATTGCGCATGAGCGTCCAGTAACATGGCAAAAAATTCGCAGCTCCGCAGAGGCTGTCCTAGCACCCCGGTCATACAAATACTCGTTGATGGCTTTTTCTTATTGGAGCAGACGGTCGAACATTAGGAGTGTTGAATTCCAACGTGTCGGGCTGTCGCAAATCAAGCGCCTCACTGGCATGTTGTTTCGCCGCTGAATATCGGAAAAGTGTGCCATGGCCGTGTAGGAACACCTGAAATGGCCACACACCTTCCTGGCCTGCTTGAGGACGTCCTGTAAGCCTGGGTACTTAGACACAAAGCGTTGTACGATGAGATTCAACACATGGGCCATGCACGGCACATGTGACAACTTGCCCAAATTCAATGCCAACAACAAATTTGTTCCATTGTCACACACCACTTTGCCGATCTCCAGTTGGTGCGGGGTCAGCCACTGATCCACCTGTGCTTTCAGGGCGTACAGGAGTGCTGGTCCTGTGTGGCTCTCTGCTTTCAGGCAAGTCAACCCGGGATGTGGAATAGCCCCTGGGGAGCTGGGGGATTCAGTTGATGTGCAGCCAGACGCCGCAGCAGAAGAGGACTCAGCCGAGGGGATATCGAAGAGGATGGAGTAGGAGTAGAGCAGGTGGCAGTAGGCCTGCCTGCAAGTCGTGGTGGTGTCACCAACTCCGCTGCGGAGCCACGCATTCCATGCTTGTAAGCCGTCAGCAGGTTGACCCAATGCGCAGTGTACGTGATATACCTGCCATGACCATGCTTTGCAGACCAGGTATCAGTGGTCAGATGGACCCTTCTCCAACACTGTATGCCAGAGATGCCATGACTTCCTTTTCAATATCATAGTAGAGGTTTGGGATTGCCTTTTTGAGAAAAAATTTCGTCCGGGTACCTTCCACTGTGGTGTCCCAATAGCGACAAATTTTTTGAAGGCCTCAGACTCCACCAGCTGGTATGGTAAAAGCTGGCGGGCTAAGAGTTCCGTCAAGCCAGCTGTCAGTCGCCGGGCAAGGGGTGACTCTGTGACATTGGCTTCTTACGCTCAAACATTTCCTTAACAGACACCTGACTGTGGGCAGATAAGCAGGAACTGCTGAAGGTGAGAGGCGGATTGGCGCTTGGTTGAGAGGGGCAGGGAGGACAGCAGTGGTTGACGTGGCTGAAGATGCTGGACCAGGAGGAGCATGGTGGCTTTGAGTTTGTGTGCTGCTTGTACTCATGTGTTGATCCCATAGGCGTTTGTGATGTGAGATCATGTGCCTTCGCAAAGCAGTTGTACCGGGGTGGGTGTTGGACTTCCCACGACTCAGTTTCTTTTGGCACAGGTTGCAAATGGCATTGCTGTTATCAGAGGCAGACACACAAAAAAATGCCACACTGCTGAGCTTTGCAATGATGGCATTCTGGTGGTGGCAACAGCATACGTTTACTGGCGTGCTGTCTGGCTGACCCTGGGTGCCAATACATGCTGTCTGACTGTGCCACTAACTCCTTGCAAAGACCTCCCCTGCTTCCAACTCGTCTCCTCCTTCTCTCTGTCTCCCCTTCTGAACTTCCCCCTCTTCTTCTCTTCGAGCAGGCACCCACGGGGCATCCGTGGACACATTGTCATCATCGACCGCTTCACTTGTATCTGACACCTCAGCAAAGGTGCAGTTGCATTCAACTGATGTGTAAATAACTCCTCTGACGGATCAAGTGAAGCGGCTGTGTTGGCTGTGATGGTAGTGGTGGTGGTGGCGGTGGGCGGGAGCGTGGTAACTTGAGAGAAGGTGACCGAAGCTGAGCTGGAGGAGGATGGTGTGTCAAGGTTCTTAGCGGAAGCTGTTGAAGATTGGATGTCCTGTCTAAGCCAGTCAACTATGTCCTCAGAATTTTCAGATTCAGGGTACGTGGCCTCTGAACACTAGGCATTATTCCAGGACCAGTGGAAATCACAGCACCACGACCACGACGGCCCCTGCGAGTGTGTCCTGCCTCTGCCTGTCATTTTTTTAGATAAGTGGTACTACGCGTGCTAGGTACTGTGCCACCCGGTATGAGTGGTGGGCACTGGCAGTGGGCACACTACAGTCTGTGGAAGTCGGCCTGACACACACTGGTAGCAGGCAAGCAACTGAAATTAGACTAATGTGTAAAAATTAAATGCCTTATTTATCGGCAAGCCACTGTGCCACCCGGTATGAGTGGTGGGCACTGGCAGTTGGCACACTACAATCTGTGGAAGTCGGCCTGACACACACTGGCAGCAGGCAAGCAACTGAAATTACACTAAAGTGTAAGGATTAAATGCCTTATTTATTGGCAAGCTACTGTGCCACCCGGTATGAGTGGTTGGCACTGGCAGTGAGCACACTACAGTCATTGGAAGTTGGCCTGACACACACTGGCAGCAGGCAAGCAACTGAAATTACACTAAAGTGTAAAAATTAAATGCCTTTTTAATGCAAAGTCCTGTGCCACACGGTATGAGTGGTTAGCACTGGCAGTGGGCACACTACAGTCTGTGGAAGTCGGCCTGACACACACTGGCAGCAGGGAAGCAACTGAAATTACACTAAAGTGTAAAAATTAAATGCCTTTTTTGATGCAAAGTCCTGTGCCACACGGTATGAGTGGTGGTCACTGGCAGTGAGCACACTACAGTCATTGGAAGTCGGCCTGACACACACTAGCAGGCAAGCAACTGAAATTACACTAAAGTGTAAAAATTAAATGCCTTTTTTTGATGCAAAGTCCTTTGCCACACGGGATGACAGGGGTGGGCACTGGCAGTGGGCACACTACAGTCTGTGGGCCTGCAGCTCCTCACACACGGGCAGGCCAGGCAACTGCAATATATATATGGAGAAGAAAAAAAAGCAGACTAATGTAGCAGCCCTAAAAAGGGCTTTTTGGGGTGCTGTCAGGACGCTGTCCTTACAGCAGAGATCAGATGAGTCTTTCAGGACTGGAGTGGACACTGAATAGACTAGCCTAGCTATCGATTTCCCAATTAAATCAGCAGCTACTGTCCCTCCTCTCACTAAGACTGCAGCTTTTGAATGAATCTAAAATGGATGTTGTTCAGGAGATGGGATGGTCTGGGGAGGGAGGGTATGCTGCTGATTGGCTAGAATGTGTCTGCTGACTGTGAGGTACAGGGTCAAAGGTTGCTCAATGATGTTGTATAGGGGCGGACCGAACATCGCATATGTTCGCCCGCCTGCGGCGAACAAGCTATGTTCGCCAGGAACTGTTCGCGGTGGATAGTTCGGGCCATCTCTAGTCATAGATAAAAGGGACAATTTATCAAAGTTGCAAAAGGGATGATTATTGGATTTTGGGTCAAAGTTGGCAGTATTCCTGTGAACTGTTGTCGTGCTGCTGTGGTGAAAGTGTATTGTGAGCAGACAAATGGCACCACTGCAAATAAGCGCAGTGGAAACTGCAAAGCACTATGTGCCATTGATGTAAAAGGTGAATGTCAGCTACGAAGGTGCACAAGTGCGGACCAATACACTACAAAGAAGCTGCTCACCTCTAAAATGAACCAGGAGCTGCCAGGACGTGTGACTAAAGCAACAGTTCAGCGAACCCTTCTGCATATGGGGCTCTGAGACAGACGGGTGGTCATTGCACATCTGCTAATGAAGTTGCATTGGAAGAAAAGGCTTCAATTTTTACGGTAGTATCAGAATTGGACCTCCACTGATATCAGGTGAGAAACATCAGAGAACAATTACCCCGCAACCATTGCTGGAAGAACACAAGCTGATGGTGGCAGCGCTATCGCCTGGGGAATGTTTTTTGTGGTATTTTCTGGACCCAGTCATCTTTGTGGAAGGCCCTCTCAACTGATTTGGGATGAATCTATCCTTGCAGATCAGGTACACCCATACATGCACATCTTTCAGCAAGACAATGCGGGGAAGAAAAAAACAACTGCTACCCGTCAGCCCAGTGAATTGTTTCAAGTACTCCAATACATTCCATGTTTTTATTCTTATTCTTAAGAACCCCTTTTTCAAAATGCATTATTTTATCTGCCTCCAATTACCATTCTCTTATTGTGGGCATTTTCTCATCTGCCCAGTTCCTAGATACTGTATTATTAATCTGGCTACAAACATTTTTTGCAAAGGGGACCTTCCTCCCTTGCCCCTTGCAGATCACCTAATATTACAAAAAAGAGTAAAAAATAAAGATGTCATTCCAGTATATCTGAATATCTCATATGGCTCTATATTTATTTTATCTATCTATCTGACTTATCTTTTTCTATCTAATATATATATATATATATATATATATATATATATATTTGCTATCATTTAGGGAACTGTATATGAAGTGCTAGCTGTCATACAAAAGTAACATCACAAATGAACAGTTAATGCATACTACAGTATAAGCACATCCTGTAATACGTTATGGTGGATTTTTCTCACTTTGTCATCTCGGCTGCATTTTAATTAGGGCAGATATGTTTTATAGATTCAATTCACAGCCTATGTAATCTTCCATTTCTGTCTGCTGTACATTTGATTTCTTTTATCCCCAAGCTCTTCGTGCAATAGACAAAGAGTGGGATAATTCACAGCTCATTTCATTTGAATATTCTGTTTAAAAGCCTGGAAAATGGCTGCCCATCATTTTCAAGTTGCTAAATACCGAGATGAATTTCTTTCTTTTTTTTTTTTTTAAATGATCAGTCCAAATGGAAACTCTTCTGTTTCGTGATGCATCATGTTGAAATTAAGCTTAGCCTCTGGTGATCTTAAAAGGACCATCAAGGATTTGTTTTCACTCCATCTTACTACGTCTTTTCCAGAACAAGCGCCGCTTATTACCCACTTTGGAGTAAAACAAACAAATACGGCAAGCAGGCGGCAGTAATGACAATTGGCTGCAATGTTTAAAAGCAAAGTATAAAGCTTTACCTGTGGAAATAGCCTATTAATTTACATTTCAAAGGCTCGCTCAAAGTTTTATACTATTGTCAATGTACATTTCAACATGAAGCAAGAGATTTTATAACTTACTCCATAGTTTGTAATATTTTTGCAGATATGGAGAAATTAAAGGGCAATACTATGTGCTCTTAAGATGCTGTGGACATATGTCAATCTTATATTGTGATGACGGTAATGGTGTTTTCTTACACTTGCACTACAGAGGCACAATGCTCACGTTTTTTAGCAATTGCCTCATAGGAGTGCTGCCTGATTGTATTTCTAAATGCCTTGGGTGGCTCTGGTGGTATGCAGTAGTTGCAAAAGTAAAAGCAAATTGATTCAGAGTGGTTTTTCTAAAGCTACGAATACTATAATAAAAGTATTTTAATTCCAAATCATAAAGCTATAAAACAGTCTATCGTTCATGCTTGGATCAAGTAAACTGGTTGACCATTTTATTGTGTCTTGATTTTATCATTTTAAGTACCTTTTACAGTAAAAGTATCAATGTCCTAAACCAAGCGTCTTGAGTGAATACTAGGTATGAGCAAATTTCTTAATATTTGGTTTTGGTTGTCAGATTCGATTCAAAATTTGATGAAAAGTGCTCAGATTGCCCTGAAAAGTTGTGTATGACACTCTGAGATGAAGTCTAGTAGGACTGTTTCTAACCCCGTTCAAGCTCTTTAATGCCAAGATGGTATTAGTAATGTCAAAGTGACAGCGCTATATTTGGCTATGGACAAATGGGTGGTAGCCGAAGATAACAGCCTGTCTATTAACACGATGCACTGTAGGATTTTATCTTTAGAATAGGACATGGTCCACAAATTATTCTTTTTAGTGACATGCTTTTATATCTACTGACTTGTAAAATGGTGAAGGCCATTCAATTTGCACTAAATATCAAAAGATTCCGATTCGGCTGAATCAGAATTTTTGAGAAATGAAAGACAAATTTGATTTGTTTAAAATTGATTAGCCCGTATCTAGTGAATACCAGAAACTGAGGACAGCGCCAAGCAAAAAGTTGATTTGTTTTTGGAAATAACTGGTTGGCTCTGATCATGTATACCAGGGGTGCACAACGGTGAGGCAGGAGGTCTCTGGCAGCATAACTCACTAAGTGACGCCTAAGTGAATATAGCAGGCGGGCCAGGCGCATGAGGTAGTGAGTTATGCTGCCAGTGCATGCCTTCCTGCCCGCCCGGCCTCCTGCCTCACCGTTTAGAAAGTGATGAAGTGAAGATCGTTATTATTATTACAGTTATTCATAGTGTTACTACTCTGAGCAGGGCCCGGTGCAGTCACTGTATTACATTCACACTAAACAGCGACACTCTTATGGGGAGATCTGTCGATGACACATAGCATAAGATGCTATGTGTCATCCACAGATACACCCATAACAGTGTCAGCACAGATATCCCCATAACAGTGTCAGCCACAGACCCCCATAAGTGTCAGCCACAGACCACCCCCATGAAAGTGTCAGCCACAGATACCTCCATAACAGTGTCAGCCATAGACCACCATAAGTGTCAGCCACAGACCACCCCCTTAACAGTGTCAGCCACAGAACCCCCATAACAGTGACATCCACAGTGCCCCCATAACAGTGTCAGCCACAGTGCCCCATAACAGTGTCAGCCACAGACCCCCATAAGTGTCAGCCACAGATCCCCATAACAGTGTCAGCCACAGATCCCCCATAACAGTGTTTGCCACAGACCCCCATAACAGTGTGCCATCCACAGATCCCCCATAACAGTGTCATCCACAGATCCCCATCACAGTGTCATCCAAAGATCCCCCATAACAGTGTCATCCACAGGTCCCCCATAACAATGTCCTCCACAGGTCCCCCATCACAGTGTCCTCCAAAGATCCCCCATAACAGTGTCTTCCACAGATCCCCCATAACAGTGTCAGCCATAGACCCCCATAACAGTTTGTCCTCCACAGATCCCCCATAACAGTGTCCTCCACAGATCCCCATAACAGTGTCAGCAACAGATCCCCTCCATAGCAGTGTCAGACACAGATCCCCCATAACAGTATCATCCACAGATCCCCATAACAGTGTCCTCCACAGATCCCCCATAACAGTGTCCTCCACAGATCCTCCATAACAGTGTTCTCCACAGATCCCCCATAACAGTGTCAGCCATAGACCCCCATAACAGTGCGCTATCCACAGATCCCCTCATAACAGTGTCATCCACAGATCCCCCATAACAGTGTCAGCTACATATCCCCTCCACAGCAGTGTCAGCCACAGATCCCCCATAACAGTGTCATCCACAAGTCCCCTATAACAGTGCCATCCACAGATCCCCCATAACAGTGTCATCCACAAGTCCCCTATAACAGTGCCATCCACAGATCCCCCATAACAGTGTCACCCACAGATTCCCCATAACAGTGTCAGCCATAGACCCCCATAACAGTGTGTCCTTCAAGAGCCCCCATAACAGTGTCAGCCACAGATCCCTTCCATAACAGTGTCAGCCACAGATCCCTCATAACAGTGTCATCCACAGATCCCTTATAACAGGGCCATCCATAAATCCTCTATAACAGTGTGTCCTCCACAGAACCCCCATAACAGTGCCATCCACAGATCCCCCATAACAGTGGCATCCACAGATCCCCCATAACAGTGCCAGCACTAATGTTCTAGCGCCCGTTATTGTAACAGGCATAATGTTTAGTATTGTATAAGTGACACCCACAATGCAGTTTCTTTAGAACAGCATGGGTCTTGTCCAGTCAATGCCTCACAGATGATAAAAAAGGTAATACATAAGATCTACATTATAGTTAGTTTCAGGCCAGTGGTAACATATTCTTGTAACTTCCTCATAATGCTTTATTTCTTACATGTCAGCTCTTTTGTATTGTCTGGTAATCTTCTGGAAAAAGGAGCCAAAGAAGGCAACCAGGCAATTCCTATGATAAGCCAGCATTCTTGTTTTTACTGAAAAGATGAATGAGCAGGAAGTGACATGTGAACATCTGCTAGTTGGGGAAATTTAATAGGTTGGGAACATGGAAGGGGTAGATGTAATAATTAATTTTTAATTTAATTGAATGGTTCTAGCTGCATTGCTTCACAGGGATACACTTTAAATAGCACTTTATATAGAGCGCTTTGTGCTTGGTGTTGTTTAAATGTCTTCTGTCTGGCCAGCACTCTGCTGCTAGTATAATGAAGAAAAAGTAGACTGATAACGTCCTTTTCAAAAACAGTATACCAGGTGATTTATCCAGATGTTTCCATGTGCACTGATAAAATAGACTGATCATGTCCTTTTCAGGAACAATATACCATTTGACTCTGCAGCACTACCGGTAATTATGTAATTAATTACCGGTTGTAGGTTTATTGTGGGTCTATTACTCACATTTGGTTGCCTCCTCTGGCAAGTTGGAGAAGGTTACAGTCCGGTAGCGCTGCAGAGTCAAATGGTTTTTCCTGTTATGGGCATATGCAGCATGCATAGGATGGCGGAGTCTGTGGCTGCGGTGTCCCACGTGCGCACAGTGATGTAGTACTAACGCCTCCTGAGTCCTGACGTCTCTCACTGGCTTAAAGAGGACCTTTCATCAATATTACCGCATTGAAATTAATGTCCTACCTAGCTGGGCGCCTTCAACTAATGTGCCCTCATTTTTTTTTAAATAGACCATACAAAAGTCCACCTCATTTGCATATCAGGCGGCAGAAGAAACGGGCAATTATAAAGCGATTCAGGGGTGGATAAAAAAAAAAAAAGAAGGAGGGCACATCAGTGGAAGGCACCCAGCTAGGTAGGGCATTTATTTCAATGCGGCAAGATTGATGAAAGGTCCTTTAAGTAGCTCTGTCAGCTGTGTCCAAGTACCGGCTTGTTTAATGTTATCATGGCTGGTCCCGAGTGCCGCATTCAGAGATTTAAACGAAAATTGGAGCGCTCTCAGAATTCATGGAAATGGGTCTTTCTTGTTAACATTATTTGGTTGGGGGTCATGTTGTACCAGACACGTTTCAGAGAAAGCAACTGTCTCCTTTTTGACTCTGCAGCACTACCGGACTGTAACCTTCTCCAACCTACCAGAGGAGGCAACCAATCGTGAGTAATAGACCCACAATAAACCTACAACCGGTAATTAATTACATGAATACAAGCGCAACTTGTGTATCATTTACGGCTTAAATAAAGTAATGAAAGTACTATTGTTCATTGATAACTAACTCAATGCGGCTTAATTTATATGTAGTGCCGCTTCAATTCATATGCAGTGCCGCATCATATATATATTTTTTATACATATACTCTTATATACTTCTTTGCACCTGGAGAGACATATATTGCCGATATACACCACCTATTGTAGCGGCTTGTGCATATTGCTGACTTCCACAGTACCTATGGGATATTGGACTGTAAGATGAATCTATGACTATTCATGAACTTATCCTCAGTATTAATTAAATTTAATATTGGCGCATACAACATATATGGAAACATTTGGATGAATTACCTGGTATATTGTTTCTGAAAAGGACGTGATCAGGCCATTTTATCAGTGCACATGAAAACATCTGGATAAATCACCTGGTATACTGTTTTTGAAATGGACGTTATCAGTCTACTTCTTCTTCATTATACTAGCAAGCCTCGGGAGTAAAATCATATGGTCCATTCCTACCTATAGGTTCTTATCTACTGGTATTCACTATATATTGCTTTTAATACATGTAATGTTTCTATTTTATTTTTATGTATTTTATATTGTCATAATAAATTGTTTGGAAAAAACCCTACAAGGTAGAAGCCAATTTTCCTTCCCAATCAGGCAATCAGAATAACCAGAAATCTAATAAGTATAACCTGTAATATTATTACACTCCAGAAATACACCTATGCCCCTCTTGAACTATTTTAGTGAGTTCAAATAGTCTTACTCCTCTTACCGTAAAGAATCCTCTTCTATGTTTGTGTAGACACCTTCTTTCCTCCAGACACAGAGGATGTCCCCTTGTCTACAGACAGTCCTGGGTATAAATAGATGATGTGCTGTCTGAAATAAAAGTGTGATGCAAGAAATAACATGTAATACTGATTACATTCCAGCTCACAATTTGTGTATGTGAACAGTCTCTGGAAACAATATTCCATTGTCAAGAGCAACCACAGTAAATCAGTAAATATTCTCTTTAGCATACAGTTAAACAGTCTTTATACCAGGTGCAATTTACCTAATGGCGCTGTCTCACTTCAGCAAGTGGCATTTATAATGTAGAGAAAGTTAATACAAGGCACTTGCTAATGTATTGTGATTGTCCATATTGCTTCCTTTACTTGCTGGATTCGTTTTTCCATCACATTATACACTGCTTGTTTCCATGGTTTTGACCACCCTGCAATCCAACAACGGTGGCCATGCTTGCACACTGCCTCTCTGGTGACCAGGACTGTGCGAGCTCACATAGGCTGGAGCTTTTTTCAATAGTGTGCAACTTAGTACGGCCACCGCTGCTGGATTGCAGGGTGGACATAACCATGGAAACAAGCAGTGATTAATATGATGGAAAAATGAATCCAGCCAGCAAAGAGGGCAATATGGACAATCACAATACATCAGCAAATGCCTTGTATTAACTTTCTCTACATGATAAATGCTATTTTCCGAAGTGACACAATCCCTTTAAATGAGTTGTTCCAAGTTTAAAAGTTAACCCCTATCCACAGAATAACCAACTGATTGGTTGGGGTCCAAACACTGGGGCTTCCACGATCCTGAAAATGTATCAGTAGGCACTTATTCATCTGACAGAAGCCAAAAGAGTGTCCTTTTGGTCTCTGATGGCCTGTAAGCAAATGGGGGGGGGGGGGGTTGTTAAAAGTGAAGGATATTTGTATACGTCCAAAGTCTCAATGCACAGAGGTCCAGGAATGAAGGTTTTGAAGATATGTCTTTATTAAGAACAGTTCCAATTATCCAAAATATTACAAAGATCACACTCTGAATACAATCCAGAAATAGTAGGCAATTTATCTCTCAGCCAAGAGAACAGATTCAACTACTATACTTAATGATCTTCTGGTGTATGATATAGTATTGTAATTCTGTCTCTAAGCACTAGAGGGGAAGTATTACAATAGCTCCCCAGATTCTCTTATACTTTTCTTTTTATTCACTTCAATGGCTACTTTTTTCTTCTTATTTATGTTGCCATTAACAGAGGTCAGACAGAAAATGGCATCCTGTCCTTTTGCAGCTCCGCTGACTGCCCCTTTAACTGTCTTCTACCTAACAGTCTCCTTAGAAACTTGACCTCTGTCAGGAGACACCTTAGCGTTAGTGTGAATATTTCTTCCCTTGCTGTGCTCAACTGTTCCTAACATATGTGTATGAACAAAATAAATTGATAAAATGGATCATACAGTTACAATATCAAATATGTTTTCATCAGACTGTTTGTATAACCAACAGTATGATTTTGTATAAATATTACAGCATTTCAAGCTGTCTTATAATTAGTAGTATTTGACACATATTTTAACATATGCTATTTATTACTCTATTACTTTCTATTTTCTTTTGTCTTGCAGTCTGTATTTGGAGGTAAGGTTGTTTCCATTTTGGTCTTGCACTCCTGACTAAGGCTACTTTCACACTTGCGACAGCCTTTTCTGGCAGGCTGTTCCGGTGGGGGAACAGTCTGCCGAATCCGTGCTACCGCGAGTCCACCATGCCACTGGAAGTCCGTTCCGGCCCCATTCACTATAATTGGGGGGGCGGAGGTCTAGTAAAGCTCGGCAAACATGCAGAGAGGTGGCCGGAATAAAACTACAGCATTCTGCGCTTTTTGTCCAGCCGTCTATCAACATGTTTGCCGTGCTGCAGCCAGACCTCCATTATAATGAATAAGGTCGGAGCAGACTTCTGGCAGCAAGGCGGAAGTCTGGTCTATCTTTATTCATTAGAGGCCATTTAGCACCAGCAGAGGTAGGAAACAGAGTAGGCTCAGTATATATGTGGAATCTGCCTTCCCTAAATGTATTCAAGGCTGACTTGCACAAAAATAGGTAGCATTTAGTGTAGGTTTCTGTCTGAATGAGATTACCTTGCCCTGGTGGATGGGCACAAAATATTTTGATCAAAATATATTTGCCAAGTATCTCACATTTATATAATTAGCATAGCATTAGTACTGGTATATTTTGTATAGTGAGTATGGCATTAGTTATTTTGTGTTTGAAAACTTTTGTTGCATTGTTTTTGGTTTTGTATTTATTAGTCTTTATAACATACAGTATAATATTAATTTACCTTTATTAATTCAAAACAATATGAAGGTTGAAGGTGTAAGAGTTAAATCCATGTTGCCATGGTTCATTCCCTCACCCCACAGTCTATAGTATACATTACTTTTTTTTTGCTGTATTGTTTTTTCCCTACCATTCCAAAAGCCTTAAAGGAAATTGTTTTATGTATCTGTGTCTAATGTTGCCATTAGTTTACCAAGCAGAGGATGCTATGCTTTGTAAATTATTGCTAATTATTAAATTTATGTCATATAATAGCATGCATATTGTCATTTTGTACCAGATTATGCTGGACAGGTTAGAAATGTACCATCAGTTCAGAGTACATATGAGAAATGCACTTAGCTTATTTTATTACGATTGCTTTTTAAAGTTTTTATTTTTTCAACTACTCAAAGTAACAGACGCTTGAGGCAAATTTAAATATTAATGCTAATCATTTTACAAACTATTTCAGATACTCTGTTTTTTGAATTTCAACTACTCAACTCTGTTACAGTGAGAAAAGTTTGCTTCATTATATTGAATATTAATAAAAATAAATCTGAAAAAAGATAAAGATAAAAGTATAAACCAAAGAACAATGAGCATCATACATCAAACTGACATTGTCATCCATAGCAATCAAAGTACAGCACCCATTTTCTACACTGTTCTCGAAAAATGAAGCTTGGATCTTGATTTGTTGCTGTGTGTAATGTGGTCACTTTCACAAAAATAAAACAAATAAACGTGCCTTGATGTATGAATCAATTTTAATTGAATCAAAAGTGCTCCAATTGGCCTGAAACTAGGACAGAACACTCTGAGGTTTCCTAGGACTCCTAGGATTTTTTCTCTTATCTTTCCTTTTTTATTTATTTTTCAGAATTTTTGCACTCTCTCTTGCAGAGTGACCAGGAGAGGAGGTGGTTGTAGCTACTCATTCTGAAGCTTCCCTGGGCCATGCAGCAATTGGAAGAATGAACTTTCTTCACTTCAGGGTACACCCTGATTCTGGGGTTTCGTCTGCCTGATGATGGTTTGGGGTGTTCTTGGTGGTGATGAATTGTGAGATGCAAGGCAGGGTCACCTGTAGTATGGAGGCAATGATGAGGCAGTTTCAACAGTAAAACTGTTTTTTACTGAAGGATCTAGTCCAGGTACATTAGTCACACTTCTCAGAATGCATGGATCTGTAATTCTTATACAATGTGCAATTTCCACAGTTGTTACTCAGGCTGCAAAGTTAAGATGTTTCTTTAAAGCAGTTTTCAATATAGTGCTCTTTTTTTTAGCCGACTTTAGCATAAGCATCCTTCAATAGCAACACTTTTCTTTCACTATGCAACTACAGAGCATCCCCCAATGTCATACTAAGTTCTGCACCTTTTTTACAGGTTGTCATATTCATGAATACTGGTACTACAAGTTTCCTCAATAGGATCTAGTTTAGTGGGCATATCTGGACTCTGCTTTTTAAGGTCTGTACAGGCACCAAAAGACTTGAATCTCCTGAACAGGTTAGCTTCAGATTCCCTAAGCTTCTTAGCAAGGCTAGTTTCACATTAGCGGCAAGGGAATACCAGCAGGCTGTTCCGGTAGGCGAACAGCCTGTCGGATCCGTGCTGCTGCTAGTGCACGCATGCCCCTGGACTACCGCTCCAGCCCAGTTGACTATAACGGGGTGGGCTGGAATTCCAGAGGCAGCACGGCAAAAGTACGACAGGCTGTTCACCCGCCGGAACAGCCTGCCGGAGTTCCTTGCCGCTAGTGTGAAAGTGCCCTTAGCAGTTTGTCTCTACAAAACTTGTATACGCACCTTCTCTCAACACTGAAATACCTTTCAAGTCCTATTTTGTCTCTTTCTTCACTGTAGCTGGTTTTCTGCATCTGCACACTTCACTGTCTATACCAGTAGTTTCCCAACCAGTGTGCCTCCAGCTGTAGCTGTTGTAAAACTACAACTCCCAGCATGCCTGAACAGCCAAAGGCTGTCTGGGTATGCGGGGAGTTGTAGTTTTGCAACAGCTGGAGGCACACTGGTTGGGAAACACTGGTCTAGACAGCCACTGTCTCTACAGTAAATGCTCTGATGCCTTTCTAATCTCCTTTCTCAATGCCTATTAACTCCTTGTGCACCATAAATGCATACCACATAAAAGCACATTTTTAACCCTATTGCAGTGTACCACTACCATAGTTGTGGGCTGCTGCACCATCCCCCCCCCCTTTTAAGCTCTAGAACACAATGACAGCAACAGTAAATAATGTCAGTTACTCTCACATACTGTATATAGCTATGGGTAAATACAAGCAAGATGCCATCGCATTTATTATGTTTTTTAATACTAGAAATGATCCAAAAATTCTCCCTTATTAGGGGCAAATGGTGTTTAAACACACACAGTGTTATCAGAAAGAAACAGCATTTTATTGGAACCAAGCATCTAAAAATGAGGCCTTAATCGGTGCAAATGTCCCTTTTATTTAAGAGCAGCAGCAGTATAGTTTGGATACAGAAAGGCTAAGGTATAAGTTGTGTAAGCATAATAGTTGCATGTGGCAGCAATAAAAGCAACAGCATTAGCAGCACAGCATAGAACAGACAAGGCAGTAGGATATGTATGCCTTGTAGGGGTAGTAGTAGTAGAAGTAGTAGTAGTAGTAGTAGAAGTGGCGGCTGGGTAAGGCTAAAAATTAGTGGCAGTAGAGGAATTAGCAGCTGCGGCAGGGGCAGCAACAACAACCATATGGTATAGAACATGATGATAGGCAGGCAGACAGTGGCAGTGGGGTGATGGAGCTAGTGATCAATAGCCACTATCAGCAATAGTAGATCTATTCATAGACCTCAGCTGAAGGTGTCCTCATGGATCCAAACCTCATTACTTTTGACAAAAAGTGACTTTGTACACTGGTAGAAGACCACTTTGGATGAGAAGATACCACGTGCTGTGATGAAAACTCTCTCTGAGATGACAGTGGAGGTTGGACAAACCAGTTATGGCTACTGTTCTACCTGCCCAGAAGTTTGTGGGGTCATGGGGTCAGGCAACACAGTATGTGCCAGAGAAAGGCCAAGTGGGACTAAACCTGGTTGTTCAGACGGAACGTCTCTATTTGTTGATTTGTGTCAGCCTGGATCTGACTCCCAGGTCCTGTCCAACATACAATTATCATTGTAGTCCTCTACCTCCCTACCACTTTTATCAGACTGTGATATGCCATTGTGGTATTTTTGCCCACTTCTAAATTCCCTGATCTGTATTTACCCCAAATGCCACTGTTGCCAGGGCTACCACTGCACTACCACCACCACTGTGGTCCACCATGCACCCTTGAACTTCGTCTTCATGGCAGTCTAAACATTTTCTATTCTCACACAACTCATCAACAGGAAGACTCTCTTGAGTATATTCTATATCATATGGGGCGTTGTTGCTGCTTCTTATGAAAAAAAAAAAGGCATCCCACTAGAAGGGTTCAGTAAAACAGAGATTTCTGGGGCCTCAGTGAGGAGGAACAGGAGGAATAATGTGACTCCTAGCTTCAAGGCTTAGTGTCAGGCTCAGAGGTGACATCAACATCATCCTGCTGTGACTGAGAGAACAAGTAAGCCCTCCAGTGCACAATGTCATCCTCTTTATCCTCAATAATAATCTGCCACTTATCAGAGGCTAGGGAAAACTGTGGCCTACTACCACTACTATTACTAGCCAGATGGATGGCAAGCTTAATACTGTTTGAATTACTACACACATTCTGACTCTCAGATGCCAAGGCATGGGTCTTTCATTTTGCGCTATTCCGTTTACCAAACATTTTATTATGAGGCCTATAAATGAGAAGTCACAAGTTTGGTATACAGATTATTAACCCTTTCAAGACCAAGCCATTTTTCACCTTAGTGACCACGTCTAATTTTGCAAATCTGACATGTGTCACTTTATGTGCTATTAACTTTGGAATGCTTTTATTTATTCAAACCATTCTGAGACACATTGTACTACATGATAGTCATAAATTTGAGTCAATATATTTCACCTTTATTTATGAAAAATTCCAAATTTACCCCAAATTTTGAAAAATTAGCAGTTTTCACAGAAAAGTGATACCTCATAAAATATTTACTACTTAACATTCCCCATATGTCTACTTTATGTTGGCATCATTTTGTAAGTGTCATTTTATTTTTTATGACGTAAGAAGGCTTAGAATTTTAGATGCAATTCTTAAAACTTTAAACAAAATTTCAAAACCCTCTTTTTAAGGACCAGTTCAAGTCTGAAGTCACTTTGTGGGGCTTACATAGTGGAAACCCCCCATAAATTACCCCATTGTAGAAACTACACCCCTCAAGTTGCTCAAAACTGATTTCACAAACTTTGCTAACCCTTTAAGTGTGACACAAGAATTAAAATGGAGGCAAAATTTCAAAATGTCACTTTTTTGGCAGATGTTCTATTTTAATCAATTTTTTTTCTTTAACACATCGAGGATTAACAGCCAAACAAACCTCAATATTTATTATTCTGATAAATATACATATGATTTTATTTGCTCTATACTGCATTTTCTGTGAGGCAAGGTAACCAAAAAATGGCTGTTTTGGCACCGTTTTTATTTTTTACAAGATTCATCTGACAGGGTAGATCATGTCCTATTTTTATAGAGCAGGTTGTTACGGATGCAATGATATCAAATATGTCTACTTTCTTTGTTTAATTTTTCTGTTAATCGTCTTGTGCAGGAGCTCGTTTTTTGCAGGAAGAGTTGATGTTTTTATTGCTACCATTTTTGGGTACATATGATTTTTTGATCATTCATTATTACACTTTATGGGGCAAGGTAACCCAAAAATGTGTTTTTTTTAAATCAGTTTTTATTTATTTATTTTTACAGCGTTCACCTGAGGGGTTAGGTCATGTGACATTTTTATAGAGCAGATCGTTACGAATGGGGCAATACCCAATATGTATACTTTTTCCTATTTAAGTTTTATACAATAATAGCATTTTTAAAACAAAGAAAAATATTTTTAGTTTCTCCATAGTCTGAGAGCCATACATTTTTTATTTTTTGCCTTATTGTCTTAGGTAGGGGCTAATTTTTTTGCGGGATGAACTGACGGTTTGATTGGTACTATTTTGGGGGGCATACGCCTTTTTGATCGCTTGGTGTTGCAATTTTTGTGATGTAAGAAATGCCTTTTTGCCACTGTTTTTATTTTTATTTTCAGGTGTTTAGTTGAGGGGTTAGGTCATGTGATAGCTTTATAGAGCCGGTTGTTCTGGACACGGCGATACCAAATATGTATACATTTTTAATTTATTTTACTTTAACACAATAATAGAATTTTTAAACAAAAAATGATGTTTTAGTGTCTCCATGTTCTATAGTTTTTTTTTTTTTAAGCGATTTTCTTATGTAGGAGCTAATTTTTTGCAGGATGAGGTGACAGTTTTATTGGTACCATTTTGTGGGACATACGCCTTTTTGATTGCTTGGTGTTGCATTTTTGTGATGTAAGGTGACAAAAATGTTTTTTTTACACATATTTTTTTTTAATGGTGTTTATCGGAAGGGGTAGATCATGTGAAATATTTATAGAGCCGGTCGTTACGGATGCGGTGATACATAATATGTGTAGTTTATTTATTTATTTTCATTTTTAATCTCTTATAAATGAGCGAATATAGGAAAAAGCAATTTATTAAATTTTTAATTTACATTTTTATTTATTTCCTTTTTTTATTTTCACACTTTTTTATCAAGTCTCAATTAGATCTTGAAGATCCAGTGGGGCTGATAGCTGTATTATACTTTGTAATGCTATTGCATTGCAAAGTACAGTACTATTAGGTTTTCTGATAGATGGCAACACCGGATGCCCTTGCAAAGCATTCAGTTGCCATGGAAGCCCCCTTCCTCTATTAACCCCATGGATGCCGCTGCCTCGGCATCTAAGGGTTATAGCATAGTGTTAGCATACAGCTGACACTCGCTGCTGATGGCGGTGGCTCAGGAACACAGTTGCCACCATCACATACAGCAAGGGAACCTCACAAGGGGGCACAGGTATGGAATGGGGACACCGATGGGGGCAAGATACACTCATGGGGGCAGATGACATGGATGGGTGCAGGTGGGCACAGATGCCGGCAAGGAGAGAGCATGGCCGGCAAAAAGGTTGGAGGCAGAGTGCACGGGGAGGGGGAGGTTAATAGTGCGCACAGATCGATGCTGGGGGCACAGATGGGGCCCACAGATCAGGGGCATGGAGCACATACTACCTGATTTCAGGCTCTCATCTCATCTGAAAGAGGCACTTTTACACTGCATAGACTAACTAATCGGATCGATGTCCGGCAAGGGACCACTCTGATTGGTCACTTGCCGGCATTACTGGACTGTATGCTGTCCATGACAGTGGCAGTGCAGGGGCAGAAGCTTTAATCTAAGCGTTTTGCAGCGCTTGGATTAAAGAGCTGCCATGACGTTTATACACGTGCTAGCCGTATGGCAGTCGTGAAGGGGTTAAACAGTACTAGCAAAATTATTAGTTTTTTTGTAATTTAAAGACGGAAGCGCTATTGAATGTCCCTCCCCTTCTACAAACATACTGGAAACTGGTATTGCCAATTTATAATGGTAATAAAATGCATTAATTGAAACAGGTTTGAAAATGCTGTTAATGCAGCACAACACTGTCACTTATGAGGCATGGTATCTTGACACAAAACAATGTATTAACTAAAACTGGTATATCAGTACCGTTATTGTAGCACAACGCATTCACTAATAATGCACAACATCTTGACATAATACACTATGTTAACTAAAACTGATATACTATATTGCTGCACTGAAATTTGATGAAATGCCCAAATTCAAATGTTAGCTAAATTGAAACAGTTTTTTTTAGAAAAAAACAAAAAGGAGGGGTTATTTGCTCAGCATTTGTAGCAACAAACAGATGTATGCTATGATGCTAAGGGTAATGGCAATAAGCCTAGAAAACACTGTAAAAATGATAAAAATTTTTTATAAAAATTAGGTTCATATGCAGAAAAAATTTGATGGTGTAGTAAGATTTTGGTAATTGCAGAATTTACAGTTCATACATGAACTTTTTACTTGCTCCTTTGCAGCTCCTGCCCTAAGTATGAAACATACACAAAACTCTGAGTGAACAAATGTCTTATGCTTTCCCAGATAAAAACACTTATTTATCTAATTTAATATGTCCCTATACTGTACCTATACTGTCCCTCCCATACGTAGATTGCTAGTCTATATTTGTAATTGCTTTTAGGCAGACACAACCAAAACACATGGTTTCAGATTACAAGCTGCAAGCAGAATAGTTTATTTGGCATTAAGAGAATAAAGACCTGCCAGAATCCTGCCTCTTGATTGTCTAGGGCAGGCATCAGCAACCTTCGGCTCCCAGCTGTTGTGAAACTACAATTCCCAGCATGCTCCATTCATTTTTATGTAAGTTCTTAGAAGAGCAGAGCAACTAGTCATGCTGGGAGTTGTAGTTTCACAACAGCTGGGAGACAAAGGTTGCCTACCCCTGGTCTAGGAGGATGCCTGAGCCAATTAGTGCAAACACCCTCCCCCTCCCTCTCAGTGTCATGTGATACTTCATCCTTATCTTCCCTCCCATTGTCCCTTAAATTTTCACAGTAAAATCATTTGCGAATCACCAAAAATTCGGATTCATTGGGCAGTAGAATTTTTGTGAAATTCACAAAGAATCCAATTAATTAGAATTCATTCACTCATCTCTAAAACCTTCCCATAAACAATTGTCTTTTTTTCTCTGTCCATTGGTAGATAAGGTGGACTAAAATAGTTTTAGTAGGTGAATTTTTATAAAACCAATGCATTAATCCCCATCAATGTTCTTGATTGTTATATCTCTTCTATATAAAAAAAAATAAGAATATTTAGTGGCCATGTTAGATGTTAAAGGGCAACCCTGCATAGGAACATTATGTGACATACTATGATTTCTCATTGTGCTTTAAAGGATAACTGTCACATTTAGACCCTAATTTCAGTTTTCATATATGTAGTTACTAATATGATAATATTTCTGAATCAATAACTATTAGACTTACTTACCCCTTTTTAATAAGATTCAGCCCTTAGCAACCAGTCTGCATAAAACTACAACTTCAATATTCTGTTAAAATGGCCGCCCTCAGCCCTGAGGCTAATCCATAGGACGCCTGCAGTGAAGTTAGTGAAGACCAGCTCTGTATAGGGGGTCTTGCAGTGAAGTTCCCAGGTCTGGCTGAAGCCTATAGTCCTCCTACAAGCTCTCCTCTTATCAGATAAGGCTTTCATTTATACTCTGAGCCGCCGGCATATCTCCCTGGGCTCTACATTCTCCAGCACTGCTAAGGGAGTGTCTGCCAAGCACAGGCATGTGGAGAAGTTCACACACACAGCCCAGCACTGTTATCTCCTGTCAGGAAGAACCTGGCTTTTTATACATTCCCTTACAATGTTGACTCACTATCAGTTCCCAGTGCACACAGCGTGCTCAGTCCTCTATCTGGTAGACGGAAGGAGCATAGCAATCTGATTTTATCTCAGGTAAATATAGCCAATACTGGGGACTTTTAGGTGGCTTTTAGGGGTTATTTATTAAACAATCAGAAATTAAAACAGGGCCAACAAGGTGATTTTAATCACCAAAATCCAATAGTAAAAAAAATAAAAAAATTGACAGTTATACTTTTAAAGAGAATCTGTCAGCAGTTTCGACTATGATGTTGACATTACTGGGTAAAGGCTGGGGAGAGCACGACAAACCTTTTAACATAAGAGTAGTGTGAATATGACATTTTATTCTGCCAAACTCTGCTCTTGCAAGTGCTAAGGAGGCAGAGTTTCACAGTGATGTGCTCTCAATCTCTGTATTGAGCTTTTCATATCCCTTCTCCCCTGCTCTGAGTGACAGCTGCCGCATGCTACAGTTGGTTATTCAGCGCAGAGGGAGGGGCTGTGAAGCAGTTCAAAAGGAGAGCACATCACAATGAAGATCTACCTTCAATGCACTTACAGAGGTAAACCCATAAGCATAAAAAAATGGAATTCAAACATCACAAAATAGTAAATCGCTATTTATTTCTAACAAAGCTAGAACCAGGCCCTGTACCCTCACATGGATCTAGAGATCTCCCATTTCATTACTCCAATTGCTCTGCTAGATTTATTTTGCGATGTCAGCTCAGGCACGTATCCATTCTCACAGAGCTTTTCGTTCTGCTGCAGCTCCACAGGCTGGCAGCTCATGGGATGTGTCCTTTTTTCACAGAGCATGTACTTCTGCTGTAGCTCTCTCAATGTAGCTGTCAAAGCGGAAGATATAGCTGGTGGCAGTTTAAGGATGGAACCAAGTATGTGCAATCACCTCAGTATTGCTACTAAGGTGGGTGGAGAAATAAGAAAAAGAATAAACAGCAGGTGATTCTATACAGGTCCTTCTCAAAAAATTAGCATATTGTGATAAAGTTCATTATTTTCTGTAGTGTACTGATAAACATTAGACTTTCATATATTTTAGATTCATTACACACAACTGAAGTAGTTTAAGCCTTTTATTGTTTTAATATTGATGATTTTGGCATACAGCTCATGAAAACCCAAAATTCCTATCTCAAAAAATTAGCATATCATGAAAAGGTTCTCTAAACGAGCTATTAACCTAATCATCTGAATCAACTAAATAACTCTAAACACCTGCAAAAGATTCCTAAGGCTTTTAAAAACTCCCAGCCTGGTTCATTACTCAAAACCGCAATCATGGGTAAGACTGCCGACCTGACTGCTGTCCAGAAGGCCATCATTGACACCGTCAAGCAAGAGGGTAAGACACAGAAAGAAATTTCTGAACGAATAGGCTGTTCCCAGACTGCTGTATCAAGGCACCTCAGTGGGAAGTCTGTGGAAGGAAAAGTGTGGCAGAAAACGCTGCACAAAGAGAAGAGGTGACCGGACCCTGAGGAAGATTGTGGAGAAGGACCGATTCCAGACCTTGGGGGACCTGTGGAAGCAGTGGACTGAGTCTGGAGTAGAAACATCCAGAGCCACCGTGTACAGGCGTGTGCAGGAAATGGGCTACAGGTGCCGCATTCCCAGGTCAAGCCACTTTTGAACCAGAAACAGCGGCAGAAGTGCCTGACCTGGGCAGCACTGGACTGTTGCTCAGTGGTCCAAAGTACTTTTTTCAGGTGAAAGCAAATTTTGCATGTCATTCGGAAATCAAGGTGCCAGAGTCTGGAGGAAGACTGGGGAGAGGGAAATGCCAAAATGCCTGAAGTCCAGTGTCAAGTACCCACAGTCAGTGATGGTCTGGGGTGCCATGTCAGCTGCTGGTGTTGGTCCACTGTGTTTTATCAAGGGCAGGGTCAATGCAGCTAGCTATCAGGAGATTTTGGAACACTTCATGCTTCCATCTGCTGAAAAGCTTTATGGAGATGAAGATTTCATTTTTCAGCACGACCTGGCACCTGCTCACAGTGCCAAAACCACTGGTAAATGGTTTACTGACCATGGTATTACTGTGCTCAATTAGCCTGCCAACTCTCCGGACCTGAACCCCATAGAGAATCTGTGGGATATTGGGAAGAGAAAGTTGAGAGACACAAGACCCAACACTCTGGATGAGCTTAAGGCTGCTATCGAAGCATCCTGGGCCTCCATAACACCTCAGCAGTGCCACAGGCTGATTGCCTCCATGCCATGCCGCATTGAAGCAGTCATTTCTGCAAAAGGATTCCCGACCAAGTATTGAGTGCATAACTGACCATAATTATTTGAAGGTTGACTTTTTTGTATTAAAAACACTTTTCTCTTATTGGTCAGATGAAATATCCTAATTTTTTGAGATTGGAATTTTGGGTTCTCATGAGCTGTATGCCAAAATCATCAATATTAAAACAATAAAAGGCTTGAACTACTTCAGTTGTGTGTATTGAATCTAAAATATATGAAAGTCTAATGTTTATCAGTACATTACAGAAAATAATGAACTTTATCACAATATGCTAATTTTTTTAGAAGGACCTGTACAATAGATTTTATTGATCCACTCAGTGGCTATACAACATTTTCCATTACATGAAATTGCAAAAGTATTCAGGTCCAGATGCTGGCTTTAGGGAGCAGAATCTGGCAGAGTACAGTTTCATAGTCTTAATACTTCTGATAATAAAAACTTCACAAAAAGTTTCCTTGGACTGTTCATACTAGCATGTATGCTCCCCTAGCATGGTCAAAACTGTTGATTCCTGAGTAGGGATGAGTGGACCCGTGGATGTTCAGGTCCGCCGGGTTCAGCCGAACTTGAACCTGAACCTGAACCCTTGAAGTCAATGGGGACCTGAACTTTCGTGCACTTAAATGGCTGTAAAATAGTCGTAGTAAGGGCTAGAGGGCTGCAAAAGGAAGCAAAATGAGCAGGACAGTTGCCCTGTAAACAAAGGTGGATAGGGAAATAACTTAAAATAACATAGAATAGAAAAAAAAAGTAATAATAATAATGTTGATCTAGGAGGCGGATGTCAAAGTGGAGTAGGAGGTCGAGGAGGCAGTGGATGTGGCGGTGTAGGTGGAAGCAGCTGTGGAGGAGGTAGCCAACACTGTTTCTGTTGTTTTTTTCCTTTATTTATTTAATTTATATATTTTTATAAATTTGGGAAGACCCCAAAACATCGGGAAATAGAAAAGAGAATGCAAAGAGAAAGTGTGCTGGAGTATAACCATGGCTGGGTGCGGCCCGTATACTTGTCTACTCAGCACAAGGTACGGACAAGTCCGGTGGGATCCTTACCTGGTTAATTTTAATGAACGTGAGCTTGTCCACGTTGGCTGTGGACAGGCGGCTGCACTTATCTGTAATAACCGGCACCCCCAAACCCGCCCCGCCGTGCTAAACACACGTTCGGACAATACACTTGGTGCAGGGCAGACCAGCACCTCCAAGGCGTAAAGGCCAAGCTCAAGCCATGTACCCAATTTGGAGACCCAGAAATTGAATAGGGCAGACCCATTAGTGAGTATGTGTAGGCATGTGCACACCTACTGTTCCACCATGTTGCTGAAATGCTGACTCCTGCTAACACGTTCCCTATCAGCTGGTGGTGCTGGTTGTTGTGAAGTGCTGACAAAGCTTTTCCATTTTCAGCCATGCTAACCCTTCCTTCTGAGGTGCTGGCGGTGCCCCAGCTGCGTTGGCGACTTCTTTCTCCTCCTCCTCTGTCTTTGCCTTGTGCTTCAACTGAGCCCCTGCTTTTAGGTGTGAATGCCATCAGCAGCGGGTCTACCAGCGTGCGCTTGTACTTGAGCATCTTCCAATCACGCGCCAGTGACAGAATTAAGGACAGCACGTTGTCCTAGTAGAGGGGATCTGGCAGGGTGTTACGGTGGGTAGTGAGCAAAACCCCCACCGTATATAGTTGGCATAACGGGAATAAATACTAAGCCTGGAAACAAGGTAAATGGAGCAGGACACTATCTAAGCATTCCTAAGGCCCCTTTCACACGGGCGAGTATTCCACGTGGGTGCAATGCGTGACGTGAACATATTGCACCGCACTGAATCCCCATTCCCTTCAATGGGGCAGTACAGATAAGCGGTGATTTTAATGCATCACTTGTGTGTTGGTAAAAATTGCAGCAGGTTCTATATTCTGCGTTTTCACGCAACGCAGCCCCATAGAAATAAATGGGGCTGCGTGAAAACGCAAGCATCCGCAAACAAGTGCAGATGCGGTGCGATTTTCATGCATGGTTGCTAGGAGACGATAGGGATGAGCAACCCCATTAAAGTCTATTTACTGTATTATTTTCCCTTATAACATGGTTAATAGAAAATGCTTACTAAAATGTGGATTGAGGGTTAAAAAATAAAAAATTGACTCACCTCACCCACTTGATCGCGCAGCCGGACATCAAAGATGATGCCTCGCTGTACGATCCAATGGATGAGATGAGATAATTTTTTTTATTTTTTAACCCCCCAATTCACATTTTAGTAAGCATTCTCTATTAACCACCTCAGCCCCTAGCTTAAACACCCTTAATGACCAGGCCACTTTTTACAATTCTGCACTACACTTTCACCGTTTATTGCTCCGTCATGCAACTTACCACCCAAATGAATTTTACCTCCTTTTCTTCTCACTAATAGAGCTTTCATTTGGTGGTATTTCATTCTTGCTGACATTTTAACTTTCAACTTTTTCCATTTTTTATACAAAGTTGTCAATTTACAGAGATATTTTTCACACCCAGCATGGGGATATGTAAAATACACCCCAAAACACATTGCCCTACTTCTCCTGAGTATGGCGATACCACATGTGTGCCACTTTTTGCAGCCAAGATGCGCAAAGGGGCCCCAATTCCAATGATTACCTTTTAGGATGGCATTTTACGCATTTTCTTCTCATGCTTTAGTGCCCCTGAAATGCCAGGGCAGTAAAAATACCCCAAATGTGACCCCATTTTAGAAAGAAGACACCCCAAGGTATTCTGTGAGGGGCATGGCGAGTTCACAGAAGTTTTCTCTTTGGTACAAGTTAGCGGAATTCCGCTAACTTGTGACAAAAAGTTCAATCTTTAATGGACTCAATATGCCCTCAGCAAATACCTTGAGGTGTCTTCTTCCAAAATGGGGTCACATGTGAGGTTTTTGTATTGCCATGGCATTTGAGGGTCTCCGCAATCATCACTTGTATTGCCAGCATTAGGAGTTTCTGCTATTCTCCTTATATTGAGCATACGGGTAATGAGATTTTTTTCCGTTCAGCCAATGGGCTGAAAGAAAATGAACGGCAAAGATTTCCTCATTCGCATCGATCGATGTGGATGAAAAATCTCTGCCAAAAATATGCAAGAAGAAAGAGGGGCCTGGCGATTGCCAGGACATAGGGTCTCCGCCCAAACATCCATACCCACTTCAGCTTCCTATGTCCTGGCAAACGTGATTTCTCCATTCACATCGATCAATCGATTGTTGTGGAGGAAGACATCTTTGCCAGATTTTTGATACAAAGTGTTTGCCAAAGCATATGAACTCCAACACCTCTCCTCAGCTCATATGCCTGGGCAAACGTACCTGTACTGCAGAGGAGAAATCTCGCCTTGCAGCGCCGCGATACACCGACTTCACGTGTCTTCTGCCAGCAGCGCAATGCTTCTCTCAGAATGCACATCAGTGCTGCAGCGTTTCGCCGGTTGGTCCGTTGATCTACCTGGAAAATAAAGGGTGGTTAGGGGAAAAAAGAAGAAAAACAGGCAGCAGGCTCATAAACTTGAACGTTACAAACTTTTAAAACGTGAACATAAAACTTTTTTTTATCAAACCTGATCAAAACTTTTAAAACCTGAACTAACTCAAGATTTTTTTTTCTTGCTACCTGTTTAATTATTATTTTTTAACCATTTCACTCTTTATTTTCTTAGCAGAAACCTCTCCTATCCCATGGGACAATGTGTAAAGTGTAAATCACACAGAGATGGTGCGAAGTACATTATGCACTTTATCCCAAGTGAAAGGAGACATTTCTACCGTTTCACATTTCTGCTGTAGCACACCAGCACCCATGTGTTAGGGTCTCTCAAAACCTAGTATCCTGAGAGACCCTAGAGCCTAAGTGGATAAACTACCTGTGTTGTGCTGTCCTTATGTCCCTAAGTGTACCTGAGTGTGGTACTTTCGGAAACACTCCCCTAGGCAGAAGGCAGGGTGGTCAGAACAGTCAGGACAGAAATAGCGGGTGTCACGCCTTATTCCACTCCTGCTACAGACACGACATCTTTTTCAGGGTGACGGTTGGGTTGAGGTACCAGCAACGACATTGGGGAAATGTCGCTTGTGTAGACGGCTCACTACACTGGTGGTTGGGGCCACGGAACCTCCTGAATACAGGAGGTTCTCGATGATCTCTTCCTGAAATTTGAGGAAGGATCCTGTTCTCCCAGCCTAACTGTAGAGAACAAAACTATTATATATAGCCAATTGAATTAAATATACAGACACCTTCTTATACCAGCGTCTGGTCCTGCGGGAAAGCAAATACGGGGCCAACATCTGGTAATTGAAGTCCACCCCTCCCATGAGCAAATTATAGTCGTGGACCGAGAGGGGCTTTTCAATGACACTGGTTGCCCGTTCAATTTGGACTGTCGTGTCTGCATGAATGGAGGAGAGCATGTAAACGTCACGCTTGTCTCTCCATTTCACCGCGAGCAGTTCTTCGTTACACAAGGCAGCCCTCTCCCCCCTTGCGAGACGGGTGGTAAGGAGCCGTTGGGGGAAGCCCCGGCGACTAGGTCGCACGGTGCCACAGCAGCCAATCTGTTCTAGGAACAAATGCCTGAAGAGGGGCACACTTGTGTAAAAATTGTCCACATAAAGATGGTACCCCTTGCCGAATAAGGGTGACACCAAGTCCCAGACTATCTTCCCACTGCTCCCCAGGTAGTCAGTGCAACCGACCGGCTCCAGGGTCTGATCTTTTACCTTATAGATCCGAAATTTGTGCGTATAGCCTGTGGCCCTTTCACAGAGCTTATACAATTTGACCCCATACCGGGCGCGCTTGCTTGGGATGTACTGTTTGAAGCCAAGGCGCCCGTTGAAATGTACTAGGGACTCATCTACGCAGCTGTTTTGTGCGGGGGTATACAAATCTGCAAATTTCTGGTTGAAGTGGTCTATGAGGGGCCGAATTTTGTGGAGCCGGTCAAAAGCTGGGTGGCCTCTGGGACGGGAGGTGGTGTTGTCGCTAAAGTGCAGGAAAGCAGGATGGTCTCAAAACGTGTCCTGGACATGGCAGCAGAGTACATGGGCATGTGATGAATTGGGTTCGTGGACCAATATGACCGCAATTCATGCTGTTTGGTTAGGCCTATGTTGAGGAGAAGGCCCAGAAAAGTTTTAAATTCGGAAAGTTGGACTGGTTTCCACCGGAAAGGCTGGGCATAAGAGCTTCCCGGGTTGGCGTTATAAATTGAGTGGCATACCGATTTGTTTCTACCACGACTAAGTCATAGAGCTCCACAGTGAAGAACAGCTCAAAAACCCCAGCGCCGATCCTATCTGAGCTGTCTCCGCCCGAACTCCTGACTGGGCGGTGAAAGGGGAACTACTGGTGCGGCTGAGTTGGGGCTGCCAATCAGGGTTTGCCAGCACCTCAGGGACTCTAAGGGCTCTACGGGCCTGTCTGCGTGGTGGCTGCGACGGGGGAATTATTGCACGCTCCACCGTACCAGCTTCAACTGCCCTTCTGGTGCTCGCCACTTCACCATGTTGTACAGCAGTGCTGGTAGAAGGTCCAGGATGGGCTGTGCTGCTGGTGTATGCCTCACCACGTAATCCGGCAGTGCCAGCCCTACTCTGCCACCCTTGAAACGGATCCTGCGCTACCTGCGGTCTAGCGACACGGGGCCGGGTACGCCTGGTGCTATCAGGGACCTCAAACTCCTCGTCCGAACTTTGGGTCAGACTGCCACTGCTTTCTACAGGTTCGTATTCTGACCTGCTAGATTCGTCAGATGAGGATTCCCATTCCTCATCCGACTGGGTCAGAATCCTGTAGGCCTCTTCAGGAGAATACCCCTTATTTGACATTTGGGCTGACTAAATTTAGGGGTATTCCCTGAGACTACCTAAGAAAAAGAGCAAGCCTGTCTTACAAATGGGAGGCTAGCGAGTACAGAAGTCGCTGCAATTGATAAAAAGATCAAAACTGATTTTTTTATCGCCGCAGCGCTGTGAAGTGATTGTGCAGTGATAAAAAAATATATAATTTTTGTCACTGCGGCGGGGTGGGCGTGGTGAACGCACGTGCAGGGCGTAATCGATCAGGCCTGATCGGGCAAACACTGTGTTTTGGGTGGGGGCGAGCTAAAGTGACAGTAATACTATTATAGATCTGACCGTGATCAGTTCTGATCACTTACACTGGGTTCAGACCTGAGCGCTTCTGAGACGCGTCTTCCGCGCGCTTTTGTTGCGCGCTTTCCGCGCTTTTCTGCGCGTTTTCGCTCGCTTGTGTGATTGACTGCAGTGTTGGCTTCTCTCCAAACTGTGCCTAGCACCTGGGGTTTGGCCTTTCCAGCATGTTGCAAATTCATAAACGCGCATTTGAACGCAGCGTTTTCAGTGTCAAAACGCGCAAAATACATGCGTTGCACGTTCCCATTGAAGCCTATGGGCCAAAACGCGCGACAAACGCCCCAAAAAATCTCAAGTACTTGTTTATCGTCGGGCGTTTTCAGCGCTGTCGAACGCACTGTAAAAGCGAAAATGTGAACCAGTCCCATAGGGAAGCATTGGTTTGCATCTGTTATACGCTGTACAGTGCATTCGAATGCGCTGTAAAACGTGCAAGTGTGAACTGAGGGTTACAGATACTATAAAAGTACAAATGCTGATTAGCGCTACGCTAATCAGCGAATCGGTGACTGCAGTGCGGTGGGCTGGGCGCTAACGGAAGCTAACTACCTACCAAAGGGACCTAAACTAACCTAAACCTAGCAGTCAATACTAGTGAAAAAAAAAAGTGACAGTTTACACTGATCACTTTTTTCCCTTTCACTAGTGATTGACAGGTGATTGAAAGTGGTGATCAAGGGGTTAATTGGGGTGATGGGGGTGATCAGAGCCTGAAGTGTGGTGCTTGGTGTACTTACAGTAGAGGTGTGCTCTCTCCTGGGTCCAACCGACGAAAAGGACCCAGGAGAGAGACAGAAGCTCATTTAACACATTATATTTATAAATATTATGTGCTAAATGGCTTGCGATTCATTTTTTAAAAATCATCAGCCTGCCAGCGATGATCATTGGCTGGCAGGCTGATGACCTATACTTGAACTGCACTGCGCGGCGGCATCAGCGCAAAATCTCGCATCTCGCGAGATGACGCGCCCGATGCGTCCACTCAGAGCTGCAGGACCACCCGCCGGACGCATCAATGCATTAGGCGGTCCTGTAGTGGTTAAGAATGCTATTATTTTCCTTTATAACCATGTTATAAGGGAAAATAATAGAATCTACCGAACCCAAACCAGAACTGTGAAGAAGTCCAGGTTCGGGTCTGGATACCAAACATTCAGATTTTTCTCACACACGTGCAAAACGTATTAAAACACACCATACAATGCACCCGCGAGTGAGTTGAGCGAACCCGAACTGTATAGATTGGGTTCGTACTAAATTTTGGGTTGTTCGGGACACGGACCCGGACCCAAATATTTAAAAAAGTTTGGGTTCGAGTCCATTGTTCGACGATTTCTTTCCGCTTTCTGAAGGGCTGCGCAGCAGCCAATTAGCTAGCGTTTACTTCTTGCCCTAAGAGCCATAACAGCCATGCCTACTAATGGCATGGCTGTGATTGGCCAAGTGCAGCATATGACCCAGCCTCTATTTAAGCTGGAGTCACGTAGCGCTGCCCGTCACTCTGCTCTGATTAGTGTAGGGATAGGATGCAGCTGCTGTGAGGGCGAGATTAGGCAGGGAAGACTGAGCAAAAACACCTAATGAAGTGATCGATCTACAGCTGTGAATTATTCAACTTCTGCTAGTTAATTGCTCACTGGTTTTTAGGCTGCACAGAGCGTTTTTCTGTCACTTTTTTCTGGGGTGATCGGCGGCCATTTTGTGATCTTTTGGTGCACCAGCACATGTTTTGAGCTGCCACCAAGTTCAACATACATTTTTGGGTTCAATAGTATGCTTTTTTTTGCAATATCCTACATCAGGGATTGTGCTTATTGTCACACCTTGAAACACAGTATAGAAATTGCTATATTTTATTGAGGGGTGAAATTCAATTGCAAAAATACCAATCCCCTAAATATGCTGTTCCAGCTGTGGCTGGCTAAGTTTAATACTGTCTGTCAAAGGACAGATTTTTTTCTGGGGTGAAATTCAATTGCAAAAATACCAATCCCCTAAATCTGGTGTTCCAGCTGTGGGAGTACTATGGAAAGGGGAAACAGGTATACTCATGTGTCAGCAAAGGAGGGAGGGCAATGTCTAGAATTGATCTGGCTCTGACGAATAGTAGTAATTTAAAGAATATAAAAGCGTTCCGATATGGGGTCAGAACAGTTTCAGACCATTCTCCTCTCTCAATAGATTTAATACCTGGGGAACAGAACGTTAGTTTGAGGTCATTTTTTAAGCTGAATCCATACTGGCTTACTATTATTGATAATCAGGATTCCACTAAACAGCTCATTTCCACTTTTTGGGAAATTAATTATCCCTCTGCCAGTATCAACTCGGTTTGGGACGCCTTGAAAGCATATATGAGGGGGTTCTCATGAGTGACATTACGCCAATAAGGAGGGGCTTTAGGAAAAGGGGAGGAGGAATTGGTTAAGAGGGCGATCCAGGCAACGGAACAATTCACTGCACAACATTCAGAGTGCTATAGGGAGGAGATGCAGAAAGCAAGTTTTGCCCTAAAGGAATTTTTTTTAAAAAAAAGCTCAGCATAGTTTATTTTTTAAAGGGCAAAAACATTTTTTAGAATCTGGGAGACCAGGCAGATTACTTACTAGAATTATTGCACAACAGGATAATAAAAACAGGATATTATAGTTTTTTGAGCTGGTGGAGAGACTGTTTGTAGTCCGGAGGGAATTAGAAAAAAATTTTTAGATTACTTTTCCCAAGTGTATAGGTCAGTCCAGACCATATCTACTAACTCTATGGATCGATATCTGGATACTGTTTCTCTTCCGATATTAACAGACTCTCAGAGGACTCTTTTAGATAGGGATGTGACTGTACAAGAGATCCAGGGGGCACTTAAAATGATATCAAGAAATTCTGCGCCGGGCCTGGATGGTCTCCCCTACGAGTTTTATCGAAAATATGGGGTATTATTTTACCACATCTTGTTGAGGTTTTTACTCAGGCATTGCAGGGAGGTGCTCTCCCCAATTTAATGGCGGAAGCATTGATTGTTTTAATTCCAAAAAAAGATAAAGATCAACGGGAATTGGATTCTTATATACCAATTTCCTTATTAAATACTGATGTTAAATTACTCTCCAAGGTCCTTGCTAATAGACTCTCTAAAGTAATTACTTCTGTTATTCATCCTGATCAAAATGGATTTATGCCTGGGAGGGGTACACATTATAATTTACATCGTCTCTTCGCTAACATCCAGTCCCCCTCGGATGGCACCCGCTCCATCCTGTCTCTTGATGCCACTAAGGCCTATAACAGGGTGGAGTGGGGGTTTCTCTGGAGGGTGATGGTAAGAATGGGATTTGGCCCAAGATTCAGCACAATGATACAGCTGTTATACAAAGCCCCTATAGCCAGGCTGAGGATTAATGATGTGTTGATGGGGAGTTTTCCATTGGAAAGAGGAACCCGTCAGGGATGTCCTCTTTCCCCGCTCCTCTTCAACATTTACTTGAACCTCTGGCGGCTAAAGTTAGACAAGATCCGAGGATGTCAGGGTTTGGAGTTATGGGAATGTAGAATCGAATTTCTCTATATGCGGATGATGTTATGTTTTTTATACAACAGTCTGAAAATACACTACCTCGGGTTATGGAGATTGTTAATGCTTATAGCGAGGTCTCAGGCCTGGAAGTCAACTGGGCTAAGACTTGCCTTTTACCGCTGGATGAATTATCTACTGAAACTAGAATCTATGGTTTGACTGTTTCTGAGTCATTGAAGTACTTGGGGATTACGGTGACCGCCAAAGTTCAAGATTATCTACAGTTTAATCTGATACCAGTATTGACTAAAATTAGATCAAAAATTAAAGTATGGCAGAAAATTCCGCTCACTAGAACAGATAGGATTTCTTTTAATTAAAATGGTGGTACTTTCCCAATTACTTTATGTACTCCGAAACTCCCCCATTTGGATTGAGGATACATTTTTAAAGATTATAGAAAGAATGATTAACGATTTATTGTGGGGGAGAAAACGTGTGAGATTGAAGGTGTACTACTTTTCCATGTTGTATGAGCAGGGGGACTAAATCTCCCGTATTTTTAAGGGATATTTTGTTGCCTCACAGTTATGCTTTTTTAATGATTGGGAATATGTATCAAATTAGTAAGAGAAGCAGGTTTTTCAGTTTTTTTTACATTATTGGAATCCAGTTATCTATCTAAGAATGCACGAGAATATATTTCCTTCTCTAGTATGTCTACAAGAGCTTGGAAGATGATTAGGAAATAGTGTAAAGTTACAGCATCATTGATTTGTACTCCACTATGGCATAATAAAAGGTTTTATACTCTTTTGAAATTGGAGGCTAGCCATTACTGGAGGACAAAAAATATTCAATATTTCAGCCAAGTGGAAAAAATGGGCAAATTTTGTCTCTTCTGGAGCTCACACAAAAGGAAAATCTGGGTGAGGTAGCATGGTACCCATTTTTTCAGTTATGTTCTGCACTTTCTTCTATTCCAGACAAGCATTTTTTTTATATAGAAGCTCCGCCCTTTCTTCAAAGTTTATTACAACAAAAAAAAAAAACTAATGAAAATTAAAATTTCACATTTTTATGAACACTTAATTAAATCCTACTTTTTTGAGCATCACTCTCAGGACAAAAACCTGGACCACTACACTTGAAAATTTTGCTCCATTGGTATGGGAAAATATCTTGAAGAATATAACTTATCTTTCACATAATTTTAATCACACTGTAGTACAGTTTAATATCATTCACAAGATATACATAACACCGTTGTGGTCACAGAAGAAAGGGTTTAGGACTTCTTCCAACTGCCCGTGTTGTGACTGCCCTGGTGCTGACCATTTACACATGTTTTAGGATTGTCCCTCAGTGAAGGAGTACTGGCATTTGGTTTGGCTAATGTAAAATTCTTTAAGATATGGAATTGGTGGAATGAATAAAGGGGGAGAGGTCTCTGTTTTTTTTTTTTTTTTTCCAGGCATGCTTGAGGAGGTGGTTGGGGGGGGGGGGGGTAATATTTGTTACTGTTAATTTTTCCTGTTACTTGTATTTGATATAAAGAAAAAGTAAATAAAGATTAAAAAAAAAAAGTGTCTAAATACAAGGTGTTAAAGCGTAATCCTCTATATTTCCACACACTATTGTGCATCTCCAAGTGTAATTCTGTCTTTAAAAGGATACCTTTCAGTCAGGGCCTAAATACTAGGCCTAAAATTGATATTCCCCTAAATCTGTGGTTTCTGCTGTGCCTGTATTAGTGTAATACGGTACATAAATAAATAGCTAGATAGTGTTAGGTGCCTATAAATAGAGGCCTTAATTTGAACTCTATACATTAGGCCAAATAAGTTTTCCCTTATTGTGGTGAACGGTAACAATGGGAAAACATCTAATAAGGGACGCGGACATGGTCGTGGTGGTGTTAGTGGACCCTCTGGTGCTGGGAGAGGACATAGCCGTTCTGCCACAGATACACGTCCTAGTGAACCCACTACCTCAGGTCCCAGTAGCCGCCAGAATCTACAGCGATACTTGGTCAGGCCTAATGCCGTTCTAAGGATGGTAAGGCCTGAGCAAGTACTGGCGCTATTCGATTGGGTGGCTGACAGTGGATCCAGCAGGTTCACATTATCTCCCACCAAGTCTTCTGCAGAAAGCGCACAGGTGGCGCCTGAAAACCAAGCCCATCAGTCTGTCACATCACCCCCATGCATATCAGAGAGCATGTCTGAGCCTCAAGTTAAGCAGCAGTCTCTTATGCTGTTTGAAGACTCTGCTGGCAGGGTTTCCCAAGGGAATACACCTAGCCCTACCCCAGCGGTGGAAGACATAGAATGCACTGACGCACAACCACTTATGTTTCCTGATGAGGACATGGGAATACCACCTCAGCAGAGTCAGCACGTCTCTGATGATGATGAAACACAGGTGCCAACTGCTGCGTCTTTCTGCAGTGTGCAGACCGAACAGGAGGTCAGGGAGGAAGACTGTGTGGAAGACGATGCAGGGGACGATGAGGTTCTAGACCCCACACGGAATGACGGTCGTGCCACTGACTTTCAGAGTTCAGAGGAAGAGGCAGTGGTGAGACCGAGCCAACAGCGTAGAAAAAGAGGGAGCAGGGTGCAAAAGCAGAACAGCCGTCGCCAAGAGAGTTCGCCTGCTAGCACACCAAAGGCCGAGCACAACAAAGGCAGCTTCAAGGAGTTCCCTAGCATGGCACTTCTTCACACAATGTGCTGACAGCAAGACCCGAGTGGTTTACATGCTGTGCCATCAGAGCATGAAGCGAGGCATTAACGTTCTGAACCTTAGCACAACCTGCATGACCAGTCATCTACATGCGAGACACGGGCTGCAGTGGAGTAAGCACCTTCAAAAACAAGAAAAGGCTCAGGACCCTCCTGCTCCATCTTCTGCTGCTGCCTCGGCCTCTTCCTCTGCCTCTGGAGGAACATTGGCACCTGCCGCCCAGCAAAAAGAGGATGTGCCACCAACACCACCACTTTCGTCACCAAGCATCCCCACCATGTCACACGGTAGCGTTCAACTCTCCATCTCACAAACCTTGGAGAGAAAGCGTAAATTCCCAACTAGCCACCCTCGATCCCTGGCCCTGAATGCCAGCATTTCTAAACTACTGGCATTTGAAATGCTGTCATTCAGGCTGGTGGACACAGACAGCTTTAAACAGCTGATGGCAGTGGCTATCCCACAGTACGCTGCAGCACGCACGGGTGAGTCGCACTGCGGAACAGCACCAGTTATAGTTTTGTCACGGCACCACAGCTAACTGCACCACTAGCTGATAGGGAACGTGTTAGCAGGAGGCAGCATTTCAACAACATGGTGGAACAGTACATGTGCAGACGCCTCCACGTACTGACTGATGGTTCGGCCCCATTAAACTTCTGGGTCTTCAAATTGTCCACATGGCCAGAGCTAGCCTTTTATGCCTTGGAGGTGCTGGCCTGCCCAGCGGCCAGTGTATTGTCTGAACGTGTATTTAGCACGGCAGGGGGCGTCATTACAGACAAACGCATCCCTATCCAAATTTGCTGCCTTTTGCAACCCTCTAGCCCTTTCCTGGGCTATTTTTAGTGTCTTTTAGTGCCCAAAGTTAGGGTCCCCATTTACTTCAATGGGGTTCGGGTTCGGGGTCAAGTTCGGGTCGAGTTCGGATCCCAAACCTGAACATTTTAATGAAGTTCAGCCGAACTTCTCGAACCCGAACATTCAGGTGTTTGCTCAACTCTACACCCGCATGCTATCTGGCCCTCACACGCGATGTCCGTCTGAAAGAGGCCTAAATTCTATCCCTGACCTCCTGACTGTATGAGCCGCCCTCGATGATACGGGGCTCAAACTCTAGATACCCTACAGACCCTATCTACAGGCCCTACAGACCCTATCGGTCCCTGCAATATGGCAGAGAAGCCGGAGTCTCCAACGGGCAACAAATCTGATGAAAACAGGCAGCCGCGAACAACACGACAGTTAAGTGTTCTGAGGCAAAAATACCACTGCCAACAGGAACAACATGGACACCTACCTGATTCAGCTGCAGCCAGGAACTTGAACCATCCACGCTGCTACCACTGGATCCTGGTAATGCACCTAGGCCCAAACACACACACCAGACAAAGCTTAGCACAAACACCACTCAGGAATCGGGTAGAAACCACCCTGGACCACCATGCGGTTCCCCCTCTGGGGAACTCTATAGACCCCCTTCCAGAGGATAGGACATGAAACACTAAACCAGACATAACAACAACACCAAACAAAAACACACACCAAACATACAATAAGTGAGGTAGGGTAAACAGACACAAAGAGGTGACATCAAAACACATCAGGTGACATTGCTGTCACATAAGGTGGCCCTCAAGGACTGGGCAGATGGAATAGCACCAGCTCCTCAAGACACTGAAGACAAACTGACCCAAGGCTCACAACTCCAGAACAATAAGAGCCATGAGGCCACACCTAGCTTCACCTTGCTCACCTCTTATCCCTGTGCTAACCAGAATGGGAAGGAAGACTGCCTTAAAGGGAAGTGCCCCCGCATGCAACAACAACAACACGTTGCCACCGGCAACAAGCATGCGTGGCCAAAGTGTCACAGCAAACATCACCAAGCCGTGACACAGAGTGGCAACTAAGTAATAAGCACTGGTTAGGATGTGGGCAACTCGGCGGTCGTTGCGCAGGCACTGCAGCATGTAGTGCTTATGTGTGCCAGGCTGCCCAGAGGCAATGACAAGCTGTCCTCTGTGGAAGGTGTATCGTCTGTGTCCTCTGTATCCCCCAGCCATGCTCCATTGATGCCCAGAAGCTGCTTTGGGTGCCACCCTGCTGTAAACACTGTTCCTCCTACTCCTCATCCTGCAGAACTGTGGGCTGGCTGGAGCACCCGTGCGTGCTGCAGCGGAAAGTCCACTATTGCCTGCTCCCGCTCGCACAGTCTCTCCAGCATGAGCAAGGTGGAGTTCCACCTTGTGGGTACGTCGCATATAAGGTGGTGAGTGGGAAGGTCGAGGTTACGCTGCAGCGCAGACAAGCGAGCAGCAGCAGGGTGAGAATGCCGAAAGCACGCACAGACATCCCGCACTTTCTGCAGCAGCTCTGGCATATCGGGGTAATTTTTCAGGAACCTCTGCACCACCAAATTCAGCACATGCGTCAGGCAAGGGATGTGAGTCAAACAGGCTAGCCCCAGAGCTGCTATGAGATTTCGCCCGATATTGCATACCACCAGGCCAGGCTTGAGGTTCAGCGGCACCAACCACTCATCGGTCTGTTGTTCCATGCCCATCTACAGCTCCTGCGCGGTGTGGGGTTTTTCCCCAAAACAGATGAGTTTTAAAACAGCCTCCTGTCGTTTTCCCTGGCTGTGCTGAAGTTGGCGGTGAAGGTGTTATGCTGACCAGATGAGGAGGAGGAGGCAACAGGAGGCAATGAGAAATGTCCTGCAATCCTCGGGGGCAGTAGGACATGCACCAAACTGCTATCCGCCTCAGACCCACTTCATTTACCCAGTGTGCAGTTAGGGAGATATGACGTCCTGACCATACTTACTTGTCCACATATCGGTAGTTATGTGGACCTTGCAATAGATGGCGTTGCGCACTGCACACCTGATTTTGTCTGCCACTTGGTTGTGCAGGGCAGGGATGGCTCGCCTGGAAAAGTAGTGGTGGCTGGGAACCACATACTGTGGGACAGCCAACGCCATAAGGTTTTTAAAAGTCTCTGTCTCCACCAGACAGAATTACAGTATTTTAAAGGCCAGGAATTTTTCTCTCCAGGTTTTTTTTGAGGGCTGGACAGCTGAATGCTTCCATTGGACTGTGTGGACATGCTGGGTGACGGTGGTCGATTTATTGCCACATCCTCTGTTTGCGGGTGGCAGGTGCCACTGTCACTCCAGAGGGGAGGAAGAGGCCGAGACAGCAGCAGAAGAGGGAGCACAAGGAGCCTGAGATCTTTTGTGATTTTTCAGGTGTGTACCCCACAGCAGGTTGTGCTTTGCCTTTGGGTGCCTAGTCATGCAGGTGGTGCTCAAGCTCTGATTGCACAGCGTCCAAACCACTCGCGTCTTGTCAGCACATTGTCTGAAGAACTGCCAATGCAGGGAACTCCTTGGAGCTGGCTTTGGTGTGCTTAGTTCCTGGGTGCAGTGGGCAGTAGCAGGCATACTGGCTAGGGGACAGCCACTCTGCTTTTGCAACCTGCTTCCTCTTTTGCTGTGCGGCTTGCACTGTGTGACCACCACCTCTTCCACTGAACTGCACACGTCACTCCCATGACCTTGATTCCATGTGGAGTCTAGGACCTCATCATCCTCCACATCATCTTCCACCCACTCTTCACCCCTGCCCTCCTTGCCGGTCTGCACACGGCAGAAAGCCACAGCAGTTGGCACCTATGTTTTGTCATCATCATCATCAGAGACATGCTGCTGTGGTCCTCCCTTGTCCACATCCTGAAACATAAGTGGTTGGGCCTCAATCTCTTCCACTTATGGGGCAGGGCTAGGTGGATGGCCCACGGAAACTCCTCCAGTACAGTCATCAAAAAGCATAAGAGACTGCTGCATGACTTGGGGCTTACACTGCTTGGCTGATTTGCAAAGGGGTGTGGTGAAAGACAGAAGCCCATGGGGCTGCAGGTGCGAACTCAGCGGTTTCAGCAGGGGACCGGGTGGTGAGACATTGTGAAGGAACTGGAGGCACTGTCAGCCATCTAATCAACTACCGCCTCTACTTTTTCTGGCCTCATCCTTCCTACACCGGTATTCCGGCATACAAAATGACGCTGAACGCCCTGTCGCCTACGTGCACCTGAGGAAGGTGTTTCATTTGGGCATGTAGCTGGCACAGATCAACCCCGTCCTCTACCTGCAACAGGAGATCCACCTGCACCAGCAGCACGAGGACCAGGTCCAAGTCCATTATTTGATGCTCACCTTATTCTTTGAGGTCACCCACCGAACTAACAGACAAATTAACTATATTACTTTCCCGTCATGTATGCAGTGCAGGTGTACATTACAACAAAAATGGGAATATGTCACCCATCGAACTAACAGACGTATTAACTATATTAATTTCCCTGTTATATATGCAGTGCACGTGTATCTCACACCAAAAATGGGTATATGTCACCAGCCGAACTAACAGTCAGATTAACTATATTAATTTCCCTGTCACATATAAAGCGCACGTGTATCGCACACCAAAAATGAGTATATGTCACCCACCAAACTAACAGATGGATTAACTATATTAATTTCCCTGTCACATATGCAGTGCAGGTGTACCTCACACCAAAAATGGGCATATGTCACCGGCCGAACTAACAGTCAAATTAACTATATTAATTTCCTTACACATATGCACTGCACGTGTATCTCACACCAAAAATGGTAATATGTCACCCACCGAACTAACAGTCAGATTAACTATATTAATTTCCCTGTCACTAATGCAGTGCAGGTGTACCTCACACCAAAAATGGGAATATGTCACCCACCGAACTAACAGTCAGATTAACTATATTAATTTCCCTGTCACGTATAAAGTGCATGTGTATCTCACACCAAAAATGGGTATATGTCACCCATCGAACTAACAGACGGATTAACTATTATATTTTTGTGTCAGGGGTACAAAAATGGTGCATTGCACCAACAAAAAAGTCCCTATAGGTCACCCACAGAACTAACAGCCAGATTAATTTTTATATTTCTGTGTCAGTGGTACAAAGATGGTGCATTGCACCCACAAAAAAATCGCTATAGGTCACTCACAGAATTAACAGCCAGATTTATTATTATATTTCTGTGTCAGGGGTGCAAAGCTGGTGTATTGCACCCACAAAAATCATTGTAGGTCACCAACAAAACAAATAGCCAGATTACTAACACTCTCCCTCACTTCAGCTGCTTGCTTCTGGTCCCTGCACTACTCAGAGCTAATGGGCGGTGCTACACGTGATCCAGCTTGTATAGAGGCTGGGTCACATGATGAAATGGTTAATCACAGCCATGCCATTACTAGGCATGGCTTTGATGGATTCTAAGTGCCCACAGCTTAAAAGCTTGTTGATTGGCTGCCCCGCAGCCTTTCAAAAGCTTTACTAAAAGCCCGAACACCGAACTCGAACCCAAACTTTTCTGGAACTTTATAGTTCAGGTTCGCTCAACACTATTCCTGAGATTCACTTTAAAGCTGACCACAAAAATATAATTGTTGCCAACCAACAATCATTTAGAATATAGCTTAACATCTCCATAAATATAAAAATTAAAATCCCCAATCACAGGACAATCGAGGGCATTTACTCAATAGAGTTGTCAGATCTCACTGTAATCCATGGCATCCATCAATAAAAATGTATGTCTTTTTGTCCCGAGAAGAGAATAAATTAGAAATGCACAGTTCATAATTAGTAGAGGAAGACAGTTTCACCATTATGATAGTCTTACACCATATCTGCACGTGAAAAACATATTGCATCAAATGGATCCCAGTTGCTAATGGTAACAGCATTACTTCTAATAGCCTGGTGCTATGCTATTTATACCCAGCCCTGAGCCCAGTGATACTGCAAAATAATTGTTAATCCATCTGTTACTGAGGTGGGGGTCGGCGGACATTTTAGCAACTGCAGTGTCCTTGGAACTGCATGTAACCTGCATGTGTGCCAGCCTGCCAGGGACATCAGTCTAATTATTTTTCGGTAGCTCTGTGGAGGAAAAATTCCTTTTCTGGCAGGTCAAGTCCCCCTACATTACCTATTTTATAATTTTGGGGTGACATAGTGCATTTCTGTAGTTGCTGTAATAAACCCGTACTGTCGTACCACAGAGCATGTTTGCATACACCTCTGAAAAACCTATTTTCAAATTTTGACGTGACATAGTGCATTTCTGCAATTGCTGTAATAAACCTGTACTGTCATACCACAGAGTAGGTTTGCATACACCGCTGAAAAACCTATTTTAAAATTTTGCGGTGACATAGTGCATTTTAATAGTTGCTGTAATAAACACGTACTGTCGTGCGACAGAGCACGTTTGCATACACCGCTGAAAAAGCTGTTTTATAATTTTGTGGTGACATAGTGCATTTCTGTAGTTGCTGTAATAAACCAATACTGTTGTACCACAGAGCACGTTTGCTACACCGCTGAAAAACCTATTTTAAAATTTTGCGGTGACATAGTGCATTTCTGTAGTTGATGTAATAAACCCATACTGTAGTACCACAGAGCACGTTTGCATACACCGCTGAAAAAACTGTTTTATAATTTATGCATTTATGCATGTCTGTAGTTTCTGCAATAAACACTGGTTTTGTGCAACATAGCAGACCTGAGGCCTGTAGAACTCCCTCATTTACATTGTTGGTTGTAAAAACACCGGTTTTGTGGTAGATAGCACATTTGCGTTGTACGCTGCCTTTCTGACAGTCAAATGAAACCATTAACCTTTGCTGTTACATTGCTGGTTTGAAAAATAAAATTTTTGTTGATAGTGAAGTAATTGTACTGAATTGCTCCGTTACACTGTTGTGTGACCTAAAGAAATTTATTCTGTTTATGACACGGGCACTGCCTTACTGTTAGTGAACTTAATTGTTGACTTTTGGCTTTATAAATTGACACCAGAGATAAACCATCTGTTTAGTGGGTGAACACAAATAATGAGGAGAACATCAATTGAGGGACGTGGACATGGTCGTGGTGGTGTTGGTGGAGCTCCTGTTGCTGGGAAAGGACGTGGACGTTCTGCGCCAGCTACAGGCCAATGTGAAACACCTTCCTCAGGTGCGAGTAGGCGACAGAACCTGCAGCATTATTTGGTAGGCCCGATTGCTGCTTAACGGATGGTGAGGACAGAACAAGTATAGGCGATAGTAGATTGGGTGGCTGACAGTGGTGCCAGTTCCTTCACAGTATCTACCATCCAATCCTCTGCAGAAAGCTCAGTGTTTGCACCTGCAGCCCATGCCCATCAGTCTTTCACCTCACCCCCTTGCAAAGCAGCCAAGCAGTCTGAGCTCCAAGTCATGCAGCAGACTCTTATGCTTTTTGATGACTCTGCTGGCAGGGTTTCCCCGAACTATCCAGATAGCCCTTCCCCAGAAGAGGAAGACATTGGATGCACTGATGCCCAACCACTTATGTTGCAGGATGAAGACATGGGAATGCCACCGCAGCACATCTCTGATGATGACGAAACACAGGTGACAACTGCTGCGGCTTTCTGCAGTATGCAGACTGACAAAGAAGGCAGGGCTCAAGAATGGGTGGAAGATGATGTGGAGGACGATGTGCCCCCCTTGGGTTAGAGCCTGGTCACAACTGCGGCCGCTGGAATTCCTATGTTAAGCTGACAGTAGAATGTGCTGTATTAAGCATCGCTGTTTATTCAAATGCAGTTATTCCAGTGTATGTACTGTCTGGTGATGATGTAGATACTGTATGTTATCTCTGATAGTCGCCATCTTGATAATGTTACAGTTAATTGTTGCTGTTTTGTCCCAAGTAAAGTAAACTAGTTTTTGTTCTCCCACAATGTATGTAACAAACTGTGCAACAGTACCCTGCAGTCTATGGAAAATGTCCATAAACTACAAGCTGACTTGGGCACTGGAGTGTTTGGACATTAATTTGCCAAATGAGGTTCAATATAGATACACGTATAATTAAGCATCTGGGTACACATAATTTACATCTATCATATGTCCTAGGCGGAGTAACAATAGACTCACTTGTAGTACTCACTTATAGAGAAGGATTTGGGTGACTGCAATGTCAGTCAGTTTCTTCTAAGGCTTACCGGATACTGTCATGTATTAATGAGGCATGGATTTGTGGGGCAGGGATGTAATATGTCCACTTTACAAAGATTTGTGTAAGCCTCATTTGGAATATGCAGTTCAGGTCTGGGCACTACTCCATAAAAAGGTTTCCCTGTAGCTGGAAAAGTGCAAAGGAGAGCAACTAAACTGATAAGAGGTATTGAAGGTCTTATATGTCAGGACAGACTAAAAGAATTAAATGTATTTAGTCTTTAGAAGAGGCATCTAAATGGACACATGATTCACTTAAACACTATGATGAAAAGCTGTTCCAAAATCCCCTCAAAGGGCAAGGGAGCTCTGCCTCTGTTTTGGATCAGAGAAAGTTCAGTCCCTAGAAGTGACAAGGCTTCTTCATCATACGTACTATGAATCTGTGGAATAGTCTATCTCAGGACATAGTCACAGCTGGAACTGTGGATTTTTTTTTTTAAAGGCTTAGATGAATTTCTAGAACTAAATAACATGAATGCCTTAATGCCTATCCCCACCCATCCCTTGGTTAAACATGATGTACATATCTTTTTTTAAACCGTACTATGTAATTATGTAACAATATGTTAAAATACCCTCTCCACATTGGCACTAAAGGTAGCAAACCCAATCTGACATCATGTGAAATCTGACAGGTATTTAACAGTTTCTGCTATTTGTTACTCCTAAGAAAAAACATTTAAAATATTTAAGCTCATCAAAATTAAAACTCGGCAAGACAGTTTTAACCTGGCATGCCAGACTCTTGTCCAGCCCAGAGTTTCACTCGAACAAGGGGTGACATAACAAGTGACAGGTGTAACAGTATGAGCACACAGAAATAGGGGTTTTGCCATAAAAACATGTATCACCTATCCTCAGGATTTGCCCCCCCCCCCCCATGCTATTTCCATTGGCCACATAGCAATAAGTGGAGTGGCAGGCCACATCATTGCCCACCACTCCATTCAAACTCCACAACTCTATTCAAACTTCTAATGACTGTGTGCATGCATCAAAGAAGATTGGGGGGCTTTGGACCACTGTTCTAGTGATCGTGGGGATTACAGATATGGGAACCCAGACAATTCTCACCTATCCTTTAGAAAGAGGACAACATGTTTTTTTAAAGGGGAAACCTTTTTTAACAATTCTTGTTATGGTGATCCTTGGTGTTACTTTGAATGTCCACTAAATGTGTTTGTGCACACTCATATCCACAAGGCCAGTTGTTCCCCTACTCCCCCCACCTTCCTCTGGTTGCTATGTATGTGGGTGTTGTAATGATTCCCACCACTGTGAAGGCCAGTGAGTAGAAATCAAACCCAGAAACTAGTGTCAGAGCTATAATGGAGGCCATATTTTTTTTTACCTATGTTCCCCCAGAAACAGTTATTACAAAGAACTTAAAATGAAAAGAGAACAGCAAACATTATTAAATTTACAGGTGCCCCTTTTTCTCAGGGGATTGCTTTAAGACATATGTCAATCTCTGTTTAAGAACTTTATGCAACTGTCTGCAACAGCAACATAATAGTAACATAGTAACAATCAGAAGCTGTTCTTTATCTAAAGTGTCAGCTGGTTGAGGATTAGCCATCTGAGCACATGTTTTTATAGCCCTCATAAAAGATGTGAGATATTTCATAGTGGCAATGGAGTAACAATATCAATTTATAGCACAGTAAAACATGTTTATGCAGGGCAAGAAATATGATGAAACAATAATGTTTTGTGGACATTTAGTGGTCAGTTTGTAGAAACCACAAGGTTAATTCACAATGAAAAGTGGTGAAACTCACCACAGCATCCAATACAGTACAAAACATACATTTTAACTGAAGGAAAAGTCAAGTAACCTTCTGCATTGAAACAAGTAAATAACATCATTGCTGCAAATACAAATGATTTATTTTACGCAGTAACTAAAACTTTATGTAGTAGTTATAGTCCTCAAATCATTATAAATTTAGTTAAAAGATGGCTGCACAATACATCATAAACTAATAGAAAAAAATCAAAATGGAATGAAAGAAGCTCTTAGCGCACATTTTTGATCAAAAGTATGTCGGGCCCAAGTGCCACGTCACGGCGGCTTCCGCACAAGGGTCCCTAACGTTACAGATACTGCCTCTTATAGACTTACCAGTCTCCATTTATTCAGGGCACTGCAGGAACCAGCTAAATTGATTTTGTGCAGAGAATTCCTAGGTGGCGTTGCTCAGTCTAAAAGAGGCTCCACCCTCAATATATACTATAAGACAGAGTTCAGACTAAGCAAATATACATCTACACTCACAAGTGCATATCCATAAGGCAAATAAAGTTGGTTAAAAGATGGCTGCACAATACATCATAAACTAATAGAAAAAAATAAGAAAGGGGCTCATTTCAAAATGGAATGAAGGAAGCTCTTAGCGCACATTTTTGATCAAAAGAATGTCGGGCCCAAGTGCCACGTCACGGCGGCTTCCGCACAAGGGTCCCTAACATTACAGATACTGCCTCTTATAGACTTACCAGTCTCCTTTTATTCAGGGCACTGCAGGAACGAGCTAAATTGATTTTGTGCAGAGAAGTCCCAAGTACTTGGGCATTTCTCAGTCCAAAAGAGGCGCCACCCTCAATATATACTATAAGACAGAGTTCAGACTAAGCAAATATACATCTACACTCACAAGTGCATATCCATAAGGCAAATAAAGTTGGTTAAAAGATGGCTGCACAACACATCATAAACTAATAGAAAAAAATATGAAAGGGGCTCATTCCAAAATGGAATGAAGGAAGCTCTTAGCGCACATTTTTGATCAAAAGTATGCTGGGCCCAAGTGCCACGTCACGGCGGCTTCCGCACAAGGGTCCTTAACATTACAGATACTGCCTCTTATAGACTTACCAGTCTCCTTTTATTCAGGGCACTGCAGGAACCAGCTAAATTGATTTGGACTGAGCAATGCCCAAGTACCTGGGACTTCTCAGCACAAAATCAATTTAGCTGGTTCCTGCACTTGTGAGTGTGAGATGTATATTTGCTTAGTCTGAACTCTGTCTTATAGTATATATTGAGGGTGACGCCTCTTTTGGACTGAGCAACGCCCAAGTAACTGGGACTTCTCAGCACAAATCAGCTCAGCTGGTTCCTGCAGTGCCTGAATAAAAGGAGACTAGTAAGTCTATAAGAGGCAGTATCTGTAATGTTAGGGACCCCTGTCGGAAGCGTGACGTGCACTCGGGCCCGACGCTCTGATCAAAAATGTGCACTAAGAGCTTCCTTTATCCCATTTTGGAATGAGCCTTTTTATTTTTATTTTAACCAACTTTATTTGCCTCATGGATATGCACTGCGCGAGTGATAGATGTATATTTGCTTAAATCTGAACTCTGTCTTATAGTACCTCTAATCATTATAGTTATAGTGATTAATATGTGTCACAGGTATAGTGAGGGGAAAACACCAGAACACACATAGAAGGAAATAGACAGGAGTCCAGGCCTCAAAGCTAAGGGAGAGGGATGGTGACCTCCTAGAGGTCTAGAAATCCCTAGACCTCTCCCTGACTCCTGCCAGTATGAGTAGACCCTGAAGGTGGAAATACTCATAAACCGGAACCTAAGCCCTGGAGACCCTGGAAAGCCCTAGGAGTGGTGGCAGGGAATGAGACTACTGGTTCCTTCCCAGATGAAGGAACTAGCGTCTCCCTGAGGCCTAAAAAGCAACTAACACAAGCGAACAACAAAATGCAAAACAAAATGCACTTAGCTTAAAGCAGAATGGAGGAGCAGGAGATCCAAAGGAACAACCCACCAGCTCAACCAACTCCAGCAGGAAATATCTGCATGGTAAGCAATGTGAGTCAGAACTAAATAAGGCCTCAGTAATTACTACAAGCTGCACCTGACAGGAGGTGTGGTCATTACCAAACAACAGCACTACAAGAGAGAAAACAGAGAAACCGGTCAGATACCCTCACGTTCCACCAGTCTCTCCGATCTTCTCACCTCTATCATAGGAGGGACCATGACAATATGGTTATGTTCACATTTATATCAATTTTCTTTACTGCTCCAATGCATGAAAAAATAAGGAAATAAAGTTAAAAATGCCCTACTGTTTTGTGTGTACAGGTACTATGTCTGATCTATATGCCTAAGTGATTAAATACTGAAGTCAAATCTGCATGTAGTCTGATGCTGCAGTATAGTGATTTGATTAAAAAAAACATCATTTTGCAGTTTTGTAAAAAATATTGTGTAAGAGCAATTTTTTTCTGGATTTCATACATACGTTATTTCATCATTGCTTTGTACCTTCATCTGACCCTTGCATTTTGCTAACATGCAGGCAATAGAAGAAGAATAGGTAGAGGAATGTAACACATAAGGCAGGTTCAGACTACATACAAAACCTAGAGTTTATTAGTATTGGAAAATACAGTATAAGTGCTGTAGTTACAAAATGGGAGAAGATTTTTTACTATTTTATATTCTTTGCTCCTAAGTACTCTCTTTCCCAGTAGGTTTAAACCTTTGGGAATAGAACCCAGTGCAAAACAGTCCTTTAGACAGGAATAATCCTTAGTGGCATACCACATGAAATTACTGAGTTTAATTCGGCTTCTGACTCAAATCCACACAATATGATTCCACAGTGTCAAAGTAAAAGCACACAGTGATTTACAACAATTAGTAAATACAAACTAGATGTATAATTGAATAGCTATTCACCCCTTATAAATCAGTATTCAGCAAATGAACCTTTGGCTGCAACCATCATATTCTCTGTGGATTGAACCTTTTCAGATTTTCAATTATGTACACTACAATTATACACCCTCTTCTGTAAGGCAGTTCTAGCTCTGTAAAGTTGAATGGAGTTATGAGTAAAGAACATTTTTTAAGTTTGGCCACAAGTCTCAACTGGATTGAAGTTTGGACTGTTACTTGGCCCCTCTAGAACATTAACATGGTTGTTTTTAAGACGTTCCTGTTTAATTTGGGCTTATGCTTGGGATCATTGTCTAGTTGAAATATAAATCTTCTTCCAAGTTACAGTTCTCACACTGAATATTGGTGGAGCAAAAGTTAGAAATATGTTGCTTCATATATTAAACCAACATCAAACAAAAGCATCAGTGTCCTTAAGATGACCTTAAATGCAAGAAAAAAAAATGAATATAATATAAACATAAGCATGATGTTGTCATAGAAAACAAAAACAGTTTTTGAAACATACATTCTATTCAATCACAACTTGAGTATAATATGTTAGCACAGTTAACAGACATCACTGTTAATTTCTCACTATACTTTTCATATAACTTTGCATAAATCAGTTGATATAAATGAGAAATTCCTTGTTCTTCAATTATCAACTGTCCCCACTCCCTTTTCTAAACTAACTTTCTCTCTAAAATTTGTGATAAACCCGTATTATGAGACAGGGGTTTCACTAGGTCAAAACATCCTGGTCCCAAGCCCCAGATGTTTTGTCCAGGACCCTGAACATTGTGGCTGTAGACTATTCAACTCATGAGCTTCATCAGTACTGGGGGCATTATGAGGCATTATTACTACTGGATGTTCTGTCGGGGCATTATTGGGTGTAATATGGAGGGCACTACTACTAAAAGGGGCACTCTATCACTGTAGGGGACACTATTACTAATGAGGGCACTCTGAGAAAAAATTATTACTATTGTGTGCAGTTTGGAGACTGTGTAAGGCACTGTTATCCCTTAAGTAGAATATCTAGGGACATTGGGGAGTGCAGCGGGCACAGTATTGAGTATTGAAACAGTATGGCCAAAAAAATTAAGAATCTAAGATGTCTGTGTGGCAAACTCAAGACATACTTGAAAGAATGTGTTATCTTTGCTAAATGCAAAAGATGAGGAAAGAGAACATCTACATCAGAGGACACTTCATTGGATGTTAGGGGTTCTGTATTCTCCTGTCCAAATATGCCTTTAGCTCTGGTTGGCGTTTTTAAGAGAGAAAACAGCTAACAAATGGCAGATTAACGTGATATTAAAAAATTAGAATATCACAGAAAATTTTATTTATTTCAATAATTCAATTAAAAATTATATAGATTCATTACACACTGAATGATCTATTTCAAGCTTTTATTTCTTTTAATGTTGATGATTATGGCTTAAAGCTAATAATAACCCCAAAGTTAGTATTACAGTTGAGCGAATTTCATATTTTGAAATTTGTTCATGCTTCATTTATTGGTAAAAGGTGAATTACGTTATAGATTCCATTACCACGGACCATAACGCAATTCTAAGATGGAATGCATAACGGAAAGCATTCCGGTGTTCATTCCGTCATAATAGAAATCTATGGGCTGCAAAACAGATCCGTTCCGTTTCGCTATGCAAGGGAGTCTAAAGACATTACGTTATGCATTCCATCATAGAATTGTGTTTTGGTCCGTGGTAGCGCAATTGTCTTTTACCAATAAACAAAGCGTGAATTAATTTCATAACCTGAAATTCGCTCATCTCTAGTTAATATCTCAGAAAATTAGAATATTAATAACCAATTTAAAAATATTTTTAAGTCAGAACTGTTGGCCTGTTAAAAAGTATGGACATTATATGGACTCAATACTTGGTCAGAGCTCCTTTTGCATTAATTACTGCATTAATGCAGTGTGGTATGAAGGTAATAAGCTTATGGTACTGCTGAGGTGTTATGGAAGCCCAGGTTGCTTTGATAGCAGCCTTCAACTTGTCTGCATTGTGGGTCTGGTGTCTCTCATCTTCCTCTTGACAATCCCCCATGTATTCTTTATGTCAGGGATCCCCAACCTGCGGCCCTCCAGCTGTTGCAAAACTACAACATCCAACATGCCCAGAAAGCTTACAGCTATCAATCTACAGGAGGGCATGGTTAGAGTTGTAGCTTTACAACAGCTGGAGGGCCGCAGGTTGAACATCCCTACTGTATGGGGTTTTGGTCAGGTGATTTTGCTGGCCAAACAAGCAGAATGATACCATGGTTATTAAACCAGGCATTGGTACTTTTATCAGTGTGGGCAGGTGCCAAGTCCTGCTGGAAAATGAAATCATTTCCATGAAAATCGTCAGCAGAGGTGAGCATGAAGTGCTCTAAAATTATAATTTATCTTGGGTTCATCTGTAACCTTGTAGACAATTAGATACCTTGCCTTTGGTGTGACACTTGTTGGTTGAACACTCCTGGGGAGGGTAATAATAGTCATGCACATTAGACAGTAAAAATGAAACCTAAAAAGTAGTTGTGAAATTGCTGCTTTTTATCCTTTCCGCCACACAAAAAAAATTACACCCTGATGTACTCTGCACAGTTTGTATACACCCATAAATTATAAACTCTAAAGCTATACCGCTACTTCTTATTGTACCCCTAGATAAATACAATAAGTGGTGTAATTTCCATAATAGGGTCACTTCTCAGGGATTTCTACTCTACTGGTACCTCAGAATCATTTCAAATGTAGCATGACCAGAGCTGAGCAAATGTTACAAAAATTCCATAAGCGTTTCACCGAATTTTTGGGAAAAAATTTGGTTCGGTCCGAATATTTTTGTGGTGAATTTCGTTAATAAATGGCTGGTTCCTGGCTTCAGAGTGCCTTTATAGTGGTGTAGAACACAGTGCCTTGCAGTGCCATGCATAGGGAGTCTGCTGTGTTAGTGAAATAATACCGTGAGTCAGTATGACATGCAGATAATAGGGGTTGCTCTTAGAACCACTGCACACTTCACTTATTTGGGCAGTCACGGGGCTAAAACTGACCAAATAACTCAAGTATGAACTCAGCCTTACAGGTCGATGTTAGGTCCAAGAAAAAGCGCACTCCTTTTACACCGTCATCAGCTGATTCCACATAGATGTCAACAGAATCTGTTCTATTAAACGCTTATACAAGTAGAGCCACCCGACAGAGTGGAGAGGGTGTCAGCAGCAAGTTTGTGTTGACGTCACTGATTATTTTGCCCTTCCTCTGATCCATCAGAACAATAACCCCCAAAAAACTGATCCTGTCTGTTGAGCATCCACCTTCACTCGGTCAGCATTTGGTCAGTAATCCATTAGTATAGCTAATGCCAAAAAAAACAGGAGTGGATCAAAAACAGATGACACGTGCATGAGAAGTCCACAGAGTGGCCCAATGACAAAGTCTAGAGGTGGGTGCAGCATCAGGAGGAGAATACAGAGTGGCACGATGACAGAGTGTGGAGGTGGCAGCAGGATCAGGAGGCCACAGAGTGACCCAGTGACAGAGTGGGGAGTTGGGTGGCAATATGAGTACCAGCTGAAGATGGTGTGTGAAATAAGGGGCACTTGGCATCAGATGTGTGGCATTAGGCGGGTGGCAGCATCAGAATAGTAGCTGAGGCAAGTAGCCAGAAGAGACTGGTCTCTTTTGTCAAAGTGTTAGTGTGGCACCATAGATGATCAAGTCTGATGTATCAGGAATTGGTGGGTGAAAATCCTGGCTGATCCACACATGATTCATCTTGACCCCCGCCGCACTAAACACCAGCTCTGATGCCACACTACTGGCCGGGAAGGACAGCTTTTTCAGTGCAAATTCTGCTAGTTGCTAATACACTAATGCACACCAAAAAGGGCTGTAATTTTCTCACTTCAACACACAACAGCTAATAAGCCCTTTTTCTTTTTCCCAACTAATACACACCAAATAGGTCTTTAGAACTTATCTGCTGAACGGCAAACATATATATATTTTTGCCACTAATACACGCCAAAAAAGGCTTTAGAACAAATAATTGCACCGCTGAACAGCAAATAGGCCATTGTTTTTGATCACTTATACATGACACAAAAGACTTTAGAATATATAAGTGCCCCGCTGATTGGCAAATATATTTTGCTTTTTTCCACGTATACACAACACAAAAGGCTTTAGAATATATAACTGCAGCGCTGATCTGCAAACATATTTTTCTTTTTTCCACTTATACATGCCACTGAAGGCTTTAGAATATATAACTGCACCGCTGACCTGAAAATATATTTTTCTTTTTTCACTTATATACGCCACAAAAGGCTTTACAATATACAACTGCACCGCTGGTCGGCAAATATATTTTTTCTTTTTCAACTAATACACGCCACAAAAGACTTTTGAACATATAACTGCACCGCTGAATGGCAATCAAATATATTTTTCGTTTCTCCACCCATACACGACACAAAAGGCTTTAGAACAAATAACTGCACCGCTGAACTGCAAATAGGCCCTTATTTTTGACCACTTATGCACGACAACAAAAGGCTTTAGAATATATAACTGCACCACTGGTCGGCAAATATATTTATCTTTTTCACTTATACACGACACAAAAAGGCTTTAGAATCTATAACTGCACCGCTGATTGGCAAATATCTTTTTATTTTTCCACTTATACACAACACAAAAGGCTTTAGAATATATAACTACACCGCTGAACCGCAAATATATTTTTCTTTTTCCACTAATACACGACGTAAATGCTTTAGAACATATAACTGCACTGCTAACCTGTAAATATATTTTTTCTTTTTCAACTAATACACGCTACAAAAGACTTTAGAACATATAACTGCACTGCTGAACGGCAAAGATATTTTTCTTTTTTCCACTTATACACGATCACAAAAGGCTTTAGAATATATAACTGCACCACTGATCTGCAAATATATTTTTCTTTTTTCAACTTATACACGACACAAAAGGCTTTAGAATATATAACTGCACCACTGATCTGCAAATATATTTTTCTTTTTTCCACTTATACACGACACAGAAAGGTTTAGAACATATAACTGCACCACTGACCGGCAAATATATTTTTTCTTTTTCCACTAATACACACCACAAAAGGGTTTAGAACATATAACTGCACCGCTGAACAGAAAATCTATTTTACTTTTGCCACTAATACATGACAAAAATCACTGTAATTTTAGCACTTCACCACACAACAGCTAATAAGCACTTTTTTTCCCCACTAATACAAGCCAAAAAATGCATTAGAACATATAACTACACCGCACAAGGGAAAATAAGACATATAAATATTTCCTTGTAATAAACCCTGTTAATGCCTGCATCAAACAGCACTTGCACCCTAATAAGAATGATTTGCTAGAATTACAGAACTGTATAATGGCAATTTGGATCCCCAGTTAGTGCAGCAAGGTGTAATAGGATTGTTCCTATTACCCAGGCTGTAACCTCCCCTATTGAACCCTGTTTAACATAAATGCTGTGGAATGATTCCTCCCTATCCTTTCCCTACACCTTGGATAATCTTTCCCTGCACTTGTAAATCATTTTTTTAGCACAATGAAGTTTTTTTTCTAACACTGTCCCTAGTGCCTGCTGACGTCTCTCCTTGGACTAAGTACACTGGTAAATGGCAGAATCTAAGATGGCTGCTGCTATTTATTGGGCTGTGACATCACAGGGCTGGCTGGGTGCTGATTGGCTGCATTCATTGTATTATGGGTGATCCCACCTTCCCAGAGTTCCTTGCTCCATGTCCTCACACGTGCAGCAGCCATTTTAGGAAAAAATGGGATTAGTTACCACGAATCGCGAGGAAATTCAGCTTCAATGCAAATCGAATTTTTCCAGAAATGCACATCAAACTCCACTTCTTTAGCTTCGATTTGCTCAACTCTAGGCATGACACCTGAAAACTAATCCATGAAAATCCAAGCTCCAAAAGCCAAAATGTGATATTTCCTTTTTGAGCCCTGCAGTTTGCCCAAACAGCAGTTTGGCATTTCCATACCCAGAATAACTAACCTAACAATTTAGGAAGTGTGTGTCTATGATAATAGAAGCTGATCACAACATATAAAGCACTGAAATGCCAAATCTATGGAAAAACTGCAAACTTTATTTTGCATCATACACAGTACATTACCTTCTATGGAACACCTGCCGGGTCAAAATAAATACCACAATCCTCAATAAATATTTTGAGGAATGTAGTTTCCAAAATAGGTTAACTTCTCAGGGTTCCCATGCATTATTTCACCTCATAGCCTCTGCTGTTGTCAGTCTACAGAATGATTATATCATAAAGTATAAATGTGAATTATTAACTTTTTGTGCAATATAGCTATGTGTCTTACAAGAAGGAAAACAAAAATCAAATTTAGATATTTACTGCATTTTCCAAATCTTTAGCGAAATTGATTATTTTTTTAAGAAAAAAAACATATAAACTAAAATTTACCACAAAGTGCTAAACCAAAAATAACAATATGTAATGAAAGAAAAAAAAACAATATTAGAATCACTTTAATAAGTAAAAGGGTTTCAAAGGTTTTACCATATAAAATGACACATATTAGATTTGAAAATTGTGGCTTTGTCAGAAAGGTCAAACCTGGCAGCATCGAGAGTGAAGGGGTCAATGGGTCACATCAGAGAATAGCTGAGTCAAAGCTTGCACATTTAGGTTTCCTAACAATAGGATACTAGTATAATTGCATTTGTATATTTAGATTTCTTCTTAAAGAGTACCAGTCATGGGGTAAGGGCTCATTCACACGAATGTATGTGTTCCGTTCCATGCATTGCAGACGCAATTTGAGGTCCCCAATGCAAGGAGAATGTTCGTGAGGCCTCCACTACGGATCCAGACCCATTCAACTTGAATGGGTCTGCATCCCTCCATTCCGCAAACAGATAGGATATGTTCCTTCCGTGCTTTTGTTCGGCACCGCTCCGCATCTACTGATTTGTGGACCCGTTGAAGTGAATGGGTCCGCATCCGTGATGTGGAATGCACACGGAATGGTGTCCGTTTATTGTGGAACGCATATGCAGTCCGCAATACAAAAATGGAACCCATACATTCATGTAAATGAGTCCTAACACTTTTAAATCTTTCTGCTTCCCTTAATCTGCCCTACCCCTATCTTGACTGCTAGTTACATTGCCCGAAATGCAAAGGTACATGTGATTAGCCAAGGGGACAGTCTCCAGCACTCATTGCTCAAGGGGAGTCATCGCAGTGTTGGGGACCAGCAGGAGAAAGATGGGGAGAATGGGGTGATGCTACAGTCACTCTATCTTAGCCTCAGTAATGCACACGCTGAGAGAATACAGGAGGGTCAGCAGAGGAAGAGCTCTTATTAGTCAACAAAAGCAAAAGATTTGTGAAGCTCATGCTGATATATTTCACAAATACTATATGTATATATATTACAAATACTATACACCTCTGACAAAAACTTTCTGTTGGAGAGCAAAGAAAATCTGTGCTTGTCTGCATGGAAACACCTTTAATAAATTATGTCCTACACACAATTGGCAGTTCCTGTGAATATAGGATAATGTGATGCAATCCAATGGGAAACAAGGTAGAGACTATCTATTTCTTACTTAAGGAGCTTGTCCAAGTTATTTTTATTGATGACCTATCCTCAGGAAAGGTCATCAATATCAGATCGGCAGGGGTCCGACATAAGTGTATAGGAATGAGCTGTCGCATTGAAATAATGGGACGGCTTGGTTGTAGTTACACCTGCTCACCGCTGCAGATGCGACGGCGAGCAGGTAAACAATGAAGAGGAGGCATCGCTGGCACGACGCGCGCTTCTCTTCAAACAGCTGATCGGCTGGGGTGCCGGGTGTCGGACCCCACCGATCTGATATTGATGACCTATCCTATATAACTTGGACAACCCCTTTAATAAAATTCCAGCCGAATTCAAATCTTTTGTGATTCAATTTGGAAAAATGGCAACCACTATTGTACAGGGCAGAAGACAGGTAATAAGGTGTTTGCCACCAAAACATGATTATTTTTGAACCATGTTTTAATTTTTTAAAAATCCAACAGTGCAGTGTTTTTAAATAGGCTGCATGTTACCACTGGCTCCCAAGTTTTTACCCAGATCCATAAATTTCACTGACATCATTACTTATATTGTCTTGGGTTAAAGAGCCTGAAAGAGGTTAGATACAGTCCTAGGACATGACTTTTCAGGGCAACTGGATAGAATTTATTTATACCTGCATCAAATATGCCAACCAATTTGTTAGAATTGGACTCAAATTAAATCTCAGGAAATTTTCACACCTCAAGTTTTATATTCATGAAAATTATCTGCAGACATGTAAATATATAGTAATGTGATGACATTTTATGTTGTATTTTCATTTGATGACTCTTATGTGGATTTGGTTTTGTCTATGATGTTTATGTGTTATTTGTAGCACCAAAACTATTCCTATGGTTATCAGAATGGGTTTGCCATACTGTAGGAAACATTTTTAAAACCAGATTAATATGTGGCCACAGTGTTGTTTATTGAAGATTTATTCAGGTATTTCTTTGTTTAGAAAAACTGATATATTCAAGCTTCTTCCTCCTAGTGTAGAACTGATGATTCCCAGATGGCAAAGCCGAAGCTTTATTTTTCAAATTTCTGTCCAGACAACAAAAGTAGAAGGAAATGTGGTATATCATGTAAGAGAGGTGTCATTTGGGGTGAAAACCTCTGGGAATACCAAATATTTCAAAGAAAATGTTGAGTAAAAAATTAAAACCATTGGCCAGGAACTGACAAAATGCAGCATATCAGATAGTTTAATGTAAGTATGAAATAAATTAAAAGAATGACATTTAAATAATAGATAGAAAGGTAAATATGTTAATAATGTATGTGTGATTAAAGAAAATCAACCAAAAGACCGTTTTGAAGAACAGTATCTATGCCTCCACACACTTCATCTCAGCCGATTGGCATCTTAATTTGCATAATTATGGGAAGGGATCTGGAATTTTGCTTTTACAACTCATAATTTATACAATGTGGTCATAATTGTGTAGGCACTAATGTTTAGCTAACTTGCGATTTCGTGTTATCTAAGAATTCCGTAATGGATTCCGTTACCACAGACCATAAAAGAATTCTGAGGGCATGCACCATAGAAGCCTATAAAAAGCATTCCGTATTGCATTCTGTCAAAATAGAAGTCTATGCTGGCCATAGCATAGAGCTGCAATTTTTATATATTATGTATTATATAGCCTATATCGGCAGTTGGTCCCATCAAAACTGCTATAGGTGATGTTTACAGCGATGCTGGCAGATTAACCCCTTCTATGCCGTCTATGTGTCGGGTTCTGTAGCGCATCGAGTCCCCGTGCTGCTGTGGCGGGGACTCGCTGTGAAAGAAGGCAGCCCAATGCCATGCAGAGACGGCCCAATGCCTTGCACTGCATTGGGACCTGCCTTCTACATCGCTGGTGGCATAGTGGTTTTAGCACTCTGCTAAAAACTGCTGACATCTGTGCTGCAGATGTCAGCAGTTTAACTCCTTCCATGCTGCGGTTCATACATACCGCTGTATGGAAGGGGTTAACTAGGGAGGAGCTCCCTCCCTCTCCCATCGGTTCTGCTGTGCCCTTACAGCCCCGATTCTTGGTGGGATCGCAGAGGGAGGGAGCTCCCTCTCCATCACCCGCTGCTCTGTTCTGGCAGCGGGTGATGTTTACCATGGCAGCAGGACGTTTTCAGAGGCGTCCTGCTTGCCATGGTACTGTAAGTCTGATCTGACTTCTGCTATATAGTGTAGTGTACTGTACTGTATTATACTGACATCAGACCCACTGGATCTTCAAGAACCAAGTAGGTGTGGGTCAGAAAAAAGTAAATAAGTGAAAAAAAAGTTAAAATAAAAAAAACACATATAACTGAATAAAATTAAAGAAATAAAATGCACTACACATATTATGTATCGCCGCATCCGTAAAAACCTGCTCTATATAAATATCACATGACCTAACCCCTCAAGTAAATACCTTAAAAAAAACTAAAAAATGGCGTAAAAGAAGCCATTTTTTGGCACCTTACATCACAAAAAGTGTAATACCAAGCGATTAAAAAGGTGCATGCCTCTCAAAATAGTACCAATCAAACCGCCATCTCATCCCACAAAAAATGAGCCCCTACATAGGACAATCGCCCAAAAAAATAAAAAAATATGGCTCTCAAACATTATTTTTTTTTTCTAAAATGCTGTTAATGTGTTAAAGTAAAATAAATAAAAAAACTGTATTACATATTAGGTATCGCCTGGTCTGTAAAAACCTGCTCTATAAAAATATGAGATGATCCAAACCCATTAGGTAAATACTGTAAAAAAATTTTATAAAAACAATGTAAAAAAAAACATTTTTGTTACCTCACATTACAAAAACTTTAATAGCAAGCACTCAAAAATAGTGCCAATCAAACCGTCATCTCTTCACGCAAAAAATGATACCCCACATAGGACAATCACCCCCAAAAAAAAAATGTCTCTCAGACTATGGAGACATTGAAACATGATTTTATTTTGTTTCAAAAATAATATTATTGTGTAAAACTTAAATAAATAAATAAAAAGTATACATATTATGTATCGCCGCATCCGTAACAACCTGCTCTATAAAACTAACACATGATCTAACCCCTCAGATGAACACAGCAAAAAAAATAATATAAATACCGTATCAAAAGCTATTTTTGTCACCTTACATCACAAAAAGTGTAATAGCAAGCGACCAAAATGTCATATGCACCCCAAGGTAGTGCCTACCTGCAATAGGTCATCTGAGTGGCTAGATGAAGGGGACTCCCTGTGTCCTCCAATTGGAGCTACCATGGCAAAATCACAGGGATACAATTGGTTGTGAAGGTTTCCAGGCTTACCTTAGCAGAATGACTGTTAAACTGTGCCTGGCATGGTTTAACAGGAAGCCAAATAAACTATAAGAAAATTGCCAAACTATTATAATATAAAAATATTTATCTTGTACGATGAACACAGTAACAAAGAAAAAATAAAATGGCACAAAGTGTAAAAATAAATAAAAAGTAATAGACAAAATAAAACTTAAATAAAAATACTAATACTAGTCACAACACACCACAATTAGGCTTCTAGCCCCACCCGCAGCAATCATATCCTACTCTATCAACGAATGCAGAAATAAATAAAAAATATATGAATTCATTAATAATAATAATACAAAATTGAAAAATATGCGAAAACTCACAATTTTTCCTATTTTTAATATTTGTATGGGTTTAAAAAATGCTAAGATAAAAATGTACCACTGAAAAATGTGAAAAATGGCCTAGTCTTGAATTGGGTAAGGGAACTGCTGAGATATTGTAATGCACATCTTTAGTACTTGCTGTAGCTATTCTACTATATGTTATATAGACCTGATTCAGAATGTATTGTACTGTACTAAACAGCATGTGGGTTGTAGTTAGCAGTGAGAATGGCTTGCCTAATATTTAGGGATCAAAGACATACAAATGGCTCATACATATACGGTAGCTGTATTTTCATACATAGCCAAGAATGTCATATATGTAATATGAAATGTGTGACTGTGCATATAATGGAAAGAGTTCGCATTTTGCCTCTCTGGCTCAGGATCATTTGATACCTTCATGTCTAACTACTCTATAAAAGAATCAGGTAAATATTAAATATACATATATATTTAAATGTATTTTACAATGGGCATAAGAGATACTCTCCAAAACCTTTGAATCACTGCAATCTAAATAGCAGAAGAAAGAAGTTCTTCTTGAAGCTGCTGTGAGTGTTTTTCAGGAAAAAAAAAAAGAGGATAACATCTGCTGTGGTCATTTTCCACATGCATACCTGGACTCCATGGAAGACAGAATGGCACAATTGTACATACATCTTCATGGTGAAATTTATGACATTTCATGGATGTGTCATGGTCCTAAATTCCAAATTAGAGGATGGATATGGCTATTTGAACTTTAAAAGGAAACTTCTGCATGACCAGTTAAATTCTCCTTGTACAAATTTCCTTTACCGACCATTTTCATACTAATCACATATTTCGTTACAGTTATCGTCTCTGTATTACAATGATGTATATTCATCAAGGCTGCACAGTAAGTGTACACAGGTTCTTTGTTTCCTACAGCTGTGTTCCAATTGATGCACTTTAGAAATCCTTGAACACATGGATATATACTGTACATTAATCTGTTTTATTATCAAATTATTTATTACGTCTATGTAACCGAGAGAACTTTTGATTTGTTTGCTGCCTTCTACTCATTTAAAGTGTTATTTTATACTACATGTAAATATATACATATTTGATTGAGGCCATGGATCTACAAAGCCACAATTATATATACATTTAATTTTATCATGGTATGGTAATAGTGTAGTGGAAATAACTACCCTGTGTGATTGCACCTGAATATATCACTCTTTAAGATCTAAACACGCAGATGAAGGTCTCAAGCAAGTTCTAAACTTAAATGTAAACTATTTCTAGCTTCTAAGGCTACATTTTGACTACCTTTACCCATAGCTCACTATTCTCCACATGAGGTCAAAAGAGTTTTCCTTCCAATCCTTCCAACCTATACGTCCAAATGCAGAATGCAGTGTAAAAAGAGGCTATTCTTAGCTTCATTGTACCAGACATTATATAGTAGGCAATGTAAATTTTAAAGGGAACCTGCCACCATGAAAATGTTATCCAGTCTGCAGGTGTTTCCTTCCATGCCTTTCCTCTTGGCTGAAGATAATCTGATGAATGTAGCGCTAGATGACCAGCTTTTAAAATAAAACATGAGTTTGTGATACTATGTCATGAGATGTCTATCTCACATGTGTCTATGAGTGATAACCCTCTAGCTGTGATGTGAATTGAAGCCTGTCATGGGACTTTTTGTAGAATGCTGCAATTATTTCTCCACAGTGCCAGAAGACAAAGGCACTGTAGTGTGAAAGATATGCGGGATTAAAATAACCTGCAAGCGTTCAAATACAACAACTGCATGGCTCTATTGCAGCACATGAGGCAGCACCACCTGATTCAGTGGGACTAGCTAGTGGAACAAGAGTGTCTTCCTTCTCCTGGCCTCCTTCGTGGCAGCCAGGCCACATCCTCATACAGTACAATGTCCTTGTCATCAACATCAGTTACTGCTTCTCTCACTCAGATTTTTCCTCTTCTGTTAACAGATAACAGAATGTGTGGCCAGGAAACTACTCCATGTGCCCAGCAATATTCTGGGGCTCAAGCTTAACTCACACCTGCCCAAGTTGGTGGTGGTGCATTCGCTGTCATACCATACCACCTAGCCGATTCTGCTGCCTTTAGGAAACTGAAGGTGTGTTCTCAACCTCACTGGAAGATATCTACCTAGCTGCCATTATTTGTCCATAAATTCCATACCTGCCTTGTACTGTGCCATGGCAGGGAAAATAGCATGTTCCTTGCAATTCTCGCTGTACAGTAAGATGCACACCATTGTGGACATCTGGAATAGCTGTTACGAGTAGGGATAGTACATGTCTTTAATGGCTTACTGGGTCATTTTTTCAGCAATGAGGTCAGCTCTTATTGACACCTCCACGTTTGCTTCGGTCTGTTTCACACACCAGGCTCTTATCAGTCTCCTCTATGTCTTCCTCAATGAAAATCCTCTCATCCCCAATGGTGTTGTTTACAAATATTCTAATCGTAAAATTTTAGCGCAAATATCGGCAATTCGAAATTTTTTGAAAATCTAGAATATAGTGCTATATATTCGTAATCGCGAATATTCTAGTTTTTTTTTTCCATCAGTACTACTGCTTCTTGCTTATGGGCCAATTAGAATGCTGCAATATCTTTGTCAGAGCTTAGCAACATCCCTAGTAACCAACAGGAAAGTTGCCTACCCGTTACTATATAAGAAACTCCCCAGCAGCCATTTTCTGCTGTTTTGTGCAGTTCTGAGAGAGACAGCAGTGTCATTGCTGTGCTCTGTGCTTTGCAGACTCATTTGGATCCTTATTTAATTACATTGGATAGTTAGCTCATGTATATAATACAGATAGTTAGTGGGAGATAGTCAGTGTGGGTTAGACAGTAATATACAGTAGTGTAGCTAGGTAATGTGCAGGGTGTTAGGTAGTGTGATAGGAATTACAGTGCTGTGATAGGGATTAGTGTCTCTGTTAGACACAGTGCTGTGATGTCACAACAATACTTAGTGCACCATCAGTAAAATCTACTCAGAACTGATAAAAGGGAAGTTGCACGTGTGCGCAAAAAATGCGCTTCATTAGTGCCGATTTGCGCAAATGTAAAAAAATAATGACTGGAGATCCCGAATTCGTGAATTTATTGTGAATATTATGTGAAAAATTCGCGAAATATTGCGAAACGAATATTGCTTATGCCGCTCATAACAATAGAAGTAAAGCAGAGGGTTACTCCCCTGCCTCCTATAGTATGTATAAAGTGTAGTGTTCCCATGCAGCTTGGGCGAGAGTAGTAACACAGCCGATAAATTACTAATGTACATTAGGCACCAAACATACCGCTGGCTGTCTCCCAAGGAAAGGTGGTCAGCGAGAATGGGGGATCATTATAGACAAACTGCATTTGGTGGAAATAACACATGCTCCCTCCATCGCGCACATGATAAATTCAGTCTTGCAATGCTTTTTGAAAAACTGTGAAGCATGACCTTCTTTCCATTTCTGTATGTTCTAGACTATTCCTCCTTGCAGAAGCCATGCTTTCTATGACATCTATATCTATAATATAAAGCATGTATGTGTGTGTGTATGTGTGTGTGTATTAGTGTTGATCGAGCACCTAAGTGGTTGGGTGCTCGAGTAGAACACTTTGGAATGCTCGGGTGCTCTACAGAAAACCCGAGCACAATGGAAGTCAATGGGAGAACTAGAGCATTAAACCAGGCACCCCCTGCTCTGAAGAGGGGAGGGTGTCCGGTTCACAGAAAAAGGTCAGAAAATGATAGAAACACTACTAAAATGGTTCGAGAAAAGCATTGGGAGGATGTCTGAATGCATCTTGGACACCCAGATTGCTGCTGGGAACAATGTTGTCCGAGTAGTACACCACTTTTCCAGACTGACAATAATACGCACAAAACCGAAGATAAAATCGATTTTATAGGAAAAATTGTTAGGAAACATTATTTCCTATATTTACTTGTATATAAAGTGCAAGTGCTGCCAAAAATTACAAGGAAGAGGCGCTCCAATACAACCTGTATACAACCTGAGGGCCTCATTCACATTGTGGTACAATTGTTCAGGTAGTGGGACCCCTACACTCATAAAGGCTATGCACTAAGAGAAAGGGCTGCCAAAAATTACAAGAAACCGGCACTCCAATACACCCTTTATTACACATAAATTACACATAAAGGAGGGCATCATACACACCCTTAAAAATTATTATTGATGGCCTGCTGGTGACCCTCAAAAACATTAGGAGCAAGGGCCTGCTGCTGATCTGATCATCTAAAACATTAGGAGTGAGGGTCTGCTGCTGATATTACCATCTAAAACATTATGGGCGAGGGCCTGCTGGTGACCCTCTAAAACATTAGGGGTGAGGGTCTGCTACTGAGCTGACCCTCTAAAACATTAGAAGAAAGGGCCTGCTGGTGACCCTCTAAGACATTAGAGGCAAGGGCCTGCTGCTGATCTGACCATCTAAAAATTAGGCGTGAGGGTCTGCTGGTGACCCTCTAAATCATTAATGTTGAGCGTCTGCTGCTGAGCTGAACCTCTAAAACATTAGGAGCAAGGGCCTGCTGGTGACCCTCTAAAACATTAGGAGCAAGGGCCTGCTGGTGACCCTCTAAAACATTAGGGGCGAGGGCCTGCCGCTGAACTGACCCTCTAAAACATTAGGGGTGAGGGTCTGCTGCTGAGCTGACCCTCTAAAACATTAGAAGCGAGGGCAGCCTAATAAGCATGTTGATATTATATGTGTGTGAGCTTGCCAAGCTCCAAAGCAGCCACCAAGTTACGGCCATTATCAGACACAACCATGCCTGGTTGTCTCCCCTGGGAACGACTCGCTCCCAGCCTCCACAACGTTCACCCAGTGTGCCGTCAGGGAAATGTAGCATCCCTGGCAAAAAGCATTTGTCTAAATGTCAGTCGTTAAGTGGACCCTCCCAATAACTGGGTTGGCCAGGGCACAGGTGATGTTACGGGACACATGCTGGTGTAAGGCGTGGATGGCACACCTGGAAAAGAAGTGGCGGATGGGGACTGAGTAATGAGGGACGGCCACCGCCATCAGGCTGCAGAAAGCGTCAGGGTCCACAAGCCTAAATGGTAACCTATCCAGAGCCAACAATTTGGAAAGGTGCGCATTTAATGCTATGGCATGTGGGTGGGTGGCTGGGTATTTGCGCTTTCGCTCAAAGGCCTGGGGTATGGACATCTATACGCTGCGCTGGGACACAGAAGTGGATGTGCTAGATGATGGTGCTTGTGAAGGTCCAGGTGCAGGGTGGGAGGCATCCGGGCCTGTGTCTTGGACAGGGAATTGGCCAGCACGTAACACAGAGGAAGAGGAGGCAGTGGTGTGACCCACAGACACTGATTGTCGACTCTAGGCGTTCAGCCCACCTATTAGGTGCTTTGATGCAATGTGGCGGATCATGATGCTAGTGTTTACTCCCCTGCTTATTTTTGTACGGCACAGGTTGCAAATGACAATTCTTTTATCATCTCAACTTTCCTCAGAAAAATGCCAGACTGCAGAACACTTACCCCTTGGCAAGGGAGATTGCTGCAAGGGGGTGCTCCGAGGGAACAGTTGCGGGCCTGTTTAGTGTGGCCCGCCTTCTCCCTTTTGCCACCCCACTGCCTCTTCCAGCCTGTTGCGGTGCTGCGGATCCCTCCCCCTCTGTATTGCTGTCCTTGCTCGGCTTGCCACCTTCCCAGGTTGGGTCAGTGATTTCACCGTCCACGACCACCTCTTCCACTTCCTTACTATGGTCATCCTCCTGACTTGTTGACCTAGCAAGAACCTCACTTATCGAGTTTGGGAATCAGTGCACACGATCTCCTCATGTCCCTCTTCAAGCGAGCCTGGCAAGAGGGCCAAATCAAGGAATGGCGATGAAAAGAGCTCCTCAGAATATACTAACTAACTAACTAACTATCTAATTTAATGTGATACAGGAAGCAGAGAGCACAGCAGTGACACTGCTGTCTCTCTCAGAACTGTAATAAACTGTAGAAAATGGCTGTGGGGAGGTTCTTATATAGTAAAGGGGTATGCAACTTTCCTATTGGTTGCTAGGGATGTTGCTAAGCTCAGACAAAGACATTGCAGCCTTCTCATTGGCCCACAAGCACAAAAGGAGGTTACTGATGAAAAAAAGAAAAGTAGAATATTTGAAAATACGAATATATATCACTATATTCTAAATATTCGTGAATTTCCAAAGTTGCAATATTCGTGATTCGAATATTCACGCCCAACACTAGCTGCTAAGAAAAAATTACAGTGAATGTTACAGCTATTTGGGATGTGCAAACGTTATACAGGAGATGTCATGCAGATAATGTCGCTGCTGTCACCAGTGGCTAAATAACAATTACAGTGAATGTCACAGCTATTTGGGATGAGCAAACGTTATACAGGAGATGTAGCGCAGGTAACATCACTGCTGTCACCAGCTACGAAGAAAAAATTACAGGGAATGTCATAGCTATTTGGCATGCGCAAACGTTATACAGAAGATGTAGCGCAGGTAATGTTGCTGCTGTCGATAGCGGCTAATAAAAAATTACAATAAATGTCACAGCTATTTGGGATGCGCTAGTGTTATACAGGAGGTTATACAGGTAATGTCTCTGCTGTCTCCAGCAGCTAAAAAAAAAATTACAGAGAATGTCACAGCTATTTTTGATGCACACACGTTATACAGGGGATGTAGCGCAGGTAACGTCGCTGCTGTTACTAGCGGCTAATAAAGAATTACAGGGAATGTCACAGCTATTTGGGATGCGAAAACGTTATACAGGAGAGGTAGCACAGGTGATGTCGCTTCTGTCACCAGTGGCTAATAAAAAATTACAGGGAATGTCACAGCTATCTCGGATGCACAAATGTTTTACAGGAGATGTAGCGCAGGTAATTTTGCTGCTGTCACCAGTGGCTAACGTTATACAGGAGATGTAGCGCAGGTAATGTCGGTACTGTCACTAGCAGCTAACGTTATACAGGAGATGTAGCGCAGCTAATGTCGCTGCTGTCACCAGCGGCTAATATACAGGAGATGTAGCGCAAGTAATGTTGCTGCTGTCACAAGCGGCTAACATTATACAGGAGATGTAGCGCAGGTAATGTTGCTGCTGTCACCAGCGGCTAACGTTATATAGGAGATGTTACGCAAGTAATGTCGCTGTTGTCACCTGCAGCCAAACAATTGCATGCAATTAAGCACACGTTGCGCTAATATATTTCGCTCCCAGATAAAACACTAGTGCTTAAAAGGACTATTGGGTCTCTAACACCTTTCAACACTCAAAACTCCCTAAAAAAACCTAAGTCTGAGCCGAACCTCGTGTTATCGCGTTCCAGCCAGCCAATCACTGTAATGCCAGTAACCAACATGGCTACGGCATTACAGTGCGTGATAGTACCTCCGGACTGCGGGGAGGAGACTCGAGCATCGCGCTCGAGCACCCACGGTGTTGGGCTGAGCATGCTCACCCAACACTAGTGTGTATGTATGTATGTATGTATGTCCACTAAAGGAATCCGCATTTACAATCACGAAATTTGGCACACAGGTACATCAGGTGTCCGGGAAGGGTTTAGACCGGGTCTCAGCTCTCTAGCATGTAACGTTCCTGAGATATTCCCCAAAAAATGCAAATATGGGACATAACATGACCTACATTAGCCAATACAAGGCTGCAGGTCTTTCTCTTCATATCCCAACTTCATATCCCAACTGCCATACACACAGTCACATGTCCCTTATCAGCCAATAGAAGCATGCAGGTCCTTAGTCTCCATATACACACAGTAACAGGTTTTCATAACAACCCTGCGATTTTTTTCATTGCTGCAGGTCAGCTTTAAAGGAGCAGGGTGCTGTGGATGACACTGTTAAGGAAGCGGAGTGGAGGTCACAGTACAGGGGGCAGGTAGGGTGGTCATTCAGCATTCTCAAAAGATGTACTTAAAAAACCCAAGTCCCACTAAGTCACGCCCCATCCCATTCTGCCGCAGACAGGGATTAAAAAATTGAAGGTAAAAATCAACTTCTGTCAGCTGCAGGGGTGGGAGGGAGGGTGACTTTCTCCCTGCAGCTCTCGCTCAGACAGCACAGTGCTGCTTTCTGAGAGTGATCTGTTCAAAAAAACATCCCTGTGCCCTGTGCAGGACGGAGGACAGGGAGTCTGAAAGCCGGACTGTCCGGCCTAAAACCTGACCTCGGCCACCCTAGGGGCAGGCTGCTGTATAGGTCACAGTTAAGGGGACAGTCCGCTATTGAGGTCAGTGTTAAGGGGCAGATTGCTGTAGAGGCCGCTGTTAAGGGGACGGGGTGTTGTGGAAATCACTGTTAAGGAAATGGGGTACTGTGGAGGTCACTAATAAAGGGGCGGCTGCTATTGAGGTCACTGTTAAAGGGACAGGCTGGTCTGGAGGTCACTGTTAAGGGGGCGGAATGCTGTTCTAGTCACTGTTAAAGGGGCGGGCTGCTGTGGAGGTCACTGATAAGGTGGAGGTATGCTGTGGAGGTCACTGTTAAAGGGAAGAGCACGGTGGAGGTCTCTGTTAAGGGTACAGGGAACTGTGGAGGTCACAGTTAAGGGGACAGTCCGCTCTGGAGGTCAGTGTTAGGGGTGTGTGTTGTAGAGGTCACTGTTAAGGGGGCACAGTGTTGTGGAGGTCACATTTTAAGGGAACAGAGCTCTGTAGAGGTCACTGTTAAGGGGGCGGTTGTTGTGGAAATCACTGTTAACGAGACGGGGTACTGTGGAGGTCACTAATAAAGGGGCAACCACTGTGGAGGTCACTGTCTTTCTGTGCAAATAATACTTACCAGCTTTTACCACAGTTTGTCCTATAGTGTTCAGCATAAGGTTACCTTATTTTTTATTCTGTAGCATAGGAGACACATACATCTGCATTGGAGCTGTATACTCAAAGTGGTAGAATATTTTTGATCTTGAGTAGAGATGAGCACATTGATTCTAACCAATCGAATTTGTTTGAAAATCAGACTACTTAAGCACCTGGAGGCTGGTCCTGCTGCACAAAAGACTCCCCTATCCCTTTGATCAACAAAACCAGGCCTTTTGTCTGACCCTGTCAATATAACGCCTGTGCTGTTGCTCCGAGTGTTGCTCTGTGTATGCGCCGCTTCACTTCTAAGTGTTTCCAGACATCAGAGGTGCAGGTCCAGTTGGGCGTCTGCACTGTTAAGGTAGCAGCAGCAGATCCTCTTTGTTTGCACTACTACTCAGAGCCAGGGGTGCACCGCCAATGAGGCGAGGTGAGGCGATTGCCTCAGGCAGCGGCAGGTAGGGACAAGTAGGGGGCAGCAGAAAGGCCTTGGGCAATGAGGGCTTTCTTTGTGGAAGCATTCATCTCTGCACATTCAACTGTATCCCTATATTAACCAGTATGTTTTGTAGCACTATATGTAATGCTTTCTAAGCATGCCTTTAACATTAAGGCTGGAGGCAAGGGGTTAGTTTGAGAATTTGGCATGGGGGCGTCATTTCAGTTTTCGCCTCAGGCAGCAGAAAGGCTAGATGCACCCCTGCTCAGAGTAACTGAACAGGCTCAGGACCAGGCGCAATATCTGGCCATTAGGGACTTTCTTGAGCAGGGGGATAACCCCCTCACTGCTTAAGCAGGCTGATGTTTGAACTCATTTAATTTATTAAAGTCGATTTGCTCTTCTATAATCATGAGTATTTAAAAAATTGCCATGGATACAGGTGAATAAACACTCCAATCATCTTACTTTTTTGGTGCTGTGATTTCTTCCATATATACTCACATGGACCCTCATATTTTTTGAGAAATTGCTTTAGTTTTTTTCATATATATTAAAGAAAAGAATGGTTGTAAGTTGTAACGGTGTATACATATTAAAATGCTATAGTATACAAAATACTTTTATCAAATCAAAAACACTATGCCAGTTTTTGCATGTCGTTTTTTCCCCTTGAACTTTTAACAGATTCATTCTCGTTGTAAATTAGCATCTCATCTAGTCTGTCTTGATTAATAATTTATTTCTGACATTAATCATCATTACTTGCAACTGCAGATGGTAAAAATAGATGCTTGTGCCGCTGTCGTGTGACTATATCCAAAGTGCGCATAATTGTTTAAAAAGGTAAAAAGACTATTATTGTTAAGCAGTGAGTAGAATCAAACTACTAATTTCTTAGAACGTGTTTAATGTGCCAGTTAAGTAGTAGTAATTACCAGCAGCTGTGCATTGAAAGCAATGGTTATATACTTAACTAGACCGTAATGTGTTTAATGGCGCGGTGGCAGGTTGAATAGTGTGCATTTATAAAGTGCGAGCAAGTAAACGGGCAAATGATATGCGGCAGATGAAAGACCTGTATATGCAACAGGTTTAAACCACGTTGTAAACTTTTATAGATAACTAAAAATATTAATAAAAATATCAACTATACTGGGAAAGCCTTTTAGTGGATAACAAGTTACCATGAGGTCGTCCACATGGCAGCAGTAAAATAAAGCTGTTCAAGTCTCACTTCATTTTCACTATAGGTTTAAAACATTATAAATTTCATCCATAAATAAACTATTCTAGATATTACATAGATGTTCCTGGATTTGCCAAAGGAGATATAACTGTTGTCAGCTTAAAGGCATTCATTTTTATTGGGTTCATATAGATGGGTGACACATCTTCTCTGATACATGGCTGGTTTAATGAGAAGATCAATGGCTACTTTGTAGTGCTGATATAATTTTGGAAATCGTTGAAGAACTGTCAATACATTTGAGGTTACAGACTCAGTACTTGGCATTTTACATAGATATAATCAGTTACAGACTCTTGAAGCTATAAAGTTGCCTGGCATAATGTGGGTCCTAGCTAAATCAAATGGCCTATTAACATGTTTTCACAAAGATATTATTATATTTCATTATTCAGTGGCACGATATGAGAGAGTAGTTTTAGTTTTTTCTGTTTCTGATTAACGCTAAGCATCATCCAATGGTGCCTCCATCATAGGTCTCTCAGCTCTTTCTTTATTTCAGATTTTTTAAAAGTTTTACCCAAATATATGAAATACTAGCAGGATGACCTGGCTTTGCACGGGTATATTTCAGCTATTTCATTTAATGATTGTGTGTGTGATTAAAAGATATCCACAGTGTGCCCCATCGGCCTGTCCCCTTAACAGCGACCTCCACAGAATCCCGCCACTTAACAGCGACCTGTAACAGTGAATAAAAATTGCTGAGTTGTTATGGAAACCTAGTGTAAAATGTGTGTATGTCAAGGTTGAAGGATCTGCACGCATCTATTGGCCATTAATGGTCATGTGACCGTGTGTATGGCAGTTAGGATATGAGTGAAACTGCAAGTTCCTATTGGCTAATATATTTTTGGGAATATCTCATGAACGTTATGTCCTAGAGAACTCAGACCTTGTGCCAAATTTGGTGCAGATCAGTTCAGTCGTTTGGTCGTGCATAAAGAACAAACAGACAGGCGACAGACAACAGAGAGAAATTCATTTTTACATACATAAGAGATACCTCTACATGATTCATTTACATCGGTTTGGTGAAATTTTTGTCATCTATAAGCACTGGCAGTAAAAAATCTTCACCTTAGAGGAGATCATTTTATGGAGTATATTAGGGAATAGATAAATATGGCAACTAAATAATAAAATATTGCAATATTGTATAATTCAAGATCATTCCCTGAAGACTATCAGAAGAGTGTAATTGGCATTTAACAAAATGCAAAAGTTTTTTCCATCTTGATAGCCCCTTTCTGTATACTTTGTAAGGGCACATGGATGTTGTAGAAGTGTGCTTCCACTTGAGACCCCTATTCTATTAGTAAATCAGGGAACTCATATAATCTCTACTTGACCAATTATATGATTCTAATTTCAAATGACCAGCTGAATTGCGTGCTGAAAATCCAGAATAGCAGTAGCAGCAAAGTAGATGAGATTTTAATAAATCCCATCCACATGCTGTTAAAATGCCCGCATGTTAGGGCCCACGGGCTACTTGAGAGACCTTGACGCTGGTGCCCGAGGCTTAAGACATGTCCTCCTAGTAGGATATGTCGAACTAACTCTCAATTTTTAACATCAGTGTGAGGGTTTAGTGTGACGGCAGTGTGCACCTATCTCTGGTTCTGTGTTTGTTCTGAATTCTTGCCACATCCACATAAATTTCATCTTATGTAGGATGTCCATTGTGGTACTTGTAGTCCGTTGCTGGCATCATCCATTGTATGCATTTTTTGCTGGTGATTGCCATTAGCAACGGACTACAAGTGCAGGATGTGCTCCCCTATAGAAATGCACAACTGCATATGGGTATGAGCGCATCCTGCTTTTTTATCACCACATTCTTTGATGGTTTATATATATATATATATATATATGTACGGAGGTGTATAAACTCCAATTTAAATGTGCCTGTTTTTCATCTTCAGGTCACATTTGGGTGCACCTGCTAGGCTTTGGGCTATATCAGTCAGTCTTGGGTAGGGCTCATAGACACCTCCCACCTCCCATTGCAAGCATGGCTACATGCTGGAGGTAACAGAGGAGATGTTTGTGAGTCGTCCTAATGCTCCTGTAATTGCCCACTGGCCCCTGATATCGCCCATATGGCGCAGGTAGGTGAGTGTTAGGGCCCACGGGCTACTTGAGAGACCTTGACGCTGGTGCCCGAGGCTTAAGACATGTCCTCCTAGTAGGATATGTCGAACTAACTCTCAATTTTTAACATCAGTGTGAGGGTTTAGTGTGACGGCAGTGTGCACCTATCTCTGGTTCTGTGTTTGTTATGTGTGTGTGTACTGGTAGACGAGGCCCATGCCTGTTACTGCAGGCCCTGTAGCAGATGTTATGGCTGGTAGGTGAGTAATTCCACCCCATGAAAATAAGGTATTAAGTTATGTAATAAAATAATAGATCTCTCTAGTCAGGCACATAACCATGCACAATAATGTTTTTTGCCCATACCATGCACGATAATGTTTTTTCGCCCATAATTAAAACTCTATTATGAGAATTGTGCTCCATATAATGGCTCACCTAGCTTTTCCATGCTTTTGCAATAACAAGAGTGTATTGTCCGTAATTTAGTATTTATCAGCATTGGGGAATGCATAAAAAAATGATTATCTATACATGTAAACTGTTCAGATGCACTGGGTTTCCTATCAATGTGTTCTAGAATAATTAATAGCCACACATTTTTGGAAGTTCCTTGGGTATGAAAAATAGCTAGTCATTTTCTTTTTTATAGTTTCTATCCGCTCGTATCAATATTCCAGTGCTGACAGTGCTTTTAATCTGCGTGCTCCGGTTAATGGTTTTGTTTTGCAGGTACTTATGCACAATTTTTTATGTTTATGATTATGAAGGGATGCATATTATATATCCTGCATTTATTGATTATTTATGTAAGCTTGTTTCCAATTATTATCTTAACAGAGTGTATGAGGATTTTATTAGTGTTTAGAATAAATATGATTTACAACTATAATATGTACAAAAGTTGCCACGCTGAAAGGTAATCAAATATAGAAATAGATTTTGGCAGAAAAATATAGTAAGAGGATTTTTTTGCATGTGTAGATGCTGAAAAAAGTTTAAACCACAGACCAAAGGAAAGATATTAAGAAGGACGTTTGCCACTACAATGTACAAAGAGAACTTGGGAACTTGGATTTCCACCACAACTTCAGAAATTATTTCAACACATCTGTGGGTTCCCAGTAAACACAAAATCATTGTAAACCTTAGCCTATTTTCTTGGGACCTGCATAAAGGCAATACGCTCATGATATTGGCTACAGCCCACTGGATGCTGGGTATAGAAAATATTTTCCTATGTGGTCAATCTCTACAAATCCTGAATTCACTGTTTCATATTCATTTGTACTGGGTCGGCACTCTCTACAAATCCTCTGGCAATAATTTATGGTCCAGATGATGTTTCTTTGCCCGGGAAAGTGAACTTTTCTGTATAAATGCCACATTGGAGTGAACTTGTCATTTACGTAATATGTCTAGAGTTCAGCGGACACCTGGATGTTTGGGTTCGAGGGGTTCGGCTAAACTTTGGAAAAAAGTTCGAGTTCGGGACCCGAACTTGACCCGAACTTGACCCCGAACCCCATTGAAGTCAATGGGGACCCGAACTTTTGAGCACTAAAATGGCTGTAAAAATTTCATGGAAAGGGCTAGAGGGCTGCAAATGCCAGCAAAATGTTGTTAAGAGCATGGCAAGTGGTCTGCAAACAAATGTGGATAGGGAAATGACTTTAAATAACATAAAATAGTCAAAAATAAAAAATAATAATCTTGATCTAGGAGGACGAGGTCCATATGGAGTAGGAGGTTGAGGAGGCTGTGGATGTGGCGGTGTAGGTGGAAGCATCGCTGGAAAAGGAGAAGGTAGCCTACACTGCTTTTTGGTTTTAAATTTTATTTTTAAAATTAGGGTACACCCCAAAACATTGGGAAATTTAACCTGTGATAACCACCTCCAGTCATGCTAAAAACACGTTCACACATTACCTGGCTACAGGGCAGGCCAGCACCTCCAAGGGGTAAAGGGCAAGCTCAGGACATGTGCCCAATTTGGAGACCCAGAAGTTGCATGTTCCCATGCATGTATTTTAATAGAGTGATTAATAAAGATTACATTTTACCTATTACTGGTCAGAGAGGTTGCAAAGGTTACGCTAGATTCAAGTGACCACCTAACCCCTCTTACAGAAGTTGCAGGGACTGACCCCTGTCAGTCAGTTCGTGTAGACGAGCTGGTAGAGGATGAGGAAGCAGAGTAGGAGGAGGAAGCAACAGGGGGCAAACTAAAGCGCCCTGCAATCCTCGGTGGTGGAAGGACATGCGCCAAACTGCTATCCGCCTCAGGCCCAGCCACCACTGCATTTACCCACTGTGCTGTTATGGAGATATAACGGCCCTGACCGTGCTTACTGGTCCACGTATCTGTAGTCAGGTGCACCTTACAACAGATGGGGTTGCGCAGTGCACACCTGATTTTGTACCCTACTTGGTCGTGAAGGGAAGGGATGGCTCGCCTTGAAAAGTAGTGGCGGCTGGGCACGACGTACTGTGGGACAGCCACTGCCATAAGGCCTTTAAAACTATCTGTCTCCACCAGACGGAATGACAGCATTTCAAAGGCAGGTCATTTAGAAATGTTGGCATTTAGGGCTAGGGATAGCGGGTGGGTAGGGGGGTACTTCCTCTTCCTCTCCAGCGTTTGGGATATGGAGAGCTGAACGCTTACGTGGGACATTGTGGAGATGCTTGGTGACCCAGGTGTTGGTGTTGCTGACAGATCCTCTGTTTGTGGGGGGCCAGGTGGCACTGTCACTCCAGAGGTGGATGAAGATGCCGCGACTGCAGCAGAAGAGGAAGCAGGAGGAGCCAGAAACCTTTTCTTCGTTTTCTCGTGCTTTGCACTTAAATGCCTGGTCATGCAGGTTGTGCTAAGGTTGAGAACGTTTATGCCTCGCTTCAGGCTCTGATTGCACAGCATGCAAACCACTCGTGTCTTGTCATCAGCACATTGTCTGAAGAACTGCCACAGCAGGGAACTCCTTGGAGCTGGCTTTGGTGTGCTCGGTCCCTTGCTGCGGTGGGAAGTAGGAGGCGTACTGTCTTAGAGGACGGCTGCTCCGCTTTTGCACCCTGCTCCCTTTTCAACTGTGCTGGTGTTCTGTGCGACCATCGCGTCTCCCTCCGAACTACATCGGTCACTCGCATGACCTTGATTCCATGTGGGGTTGAGGACCTCATTGTCCTCCACATCATCTTCCACCCAGTCTTCACCCCTGACTTACTTGTCTGTCTGCACACTTTCGAAAGCCCCAGCAGTTGGCACCTGTGTTTCGTCATCATCCGAGACGTGCTGCGATCGTCTTCCCATGTACTCATCTTGAAAAATAAGTGGTTGGGCATCGGTGCACTCAATCTCTTCCACTTCTGGGGCAGGGATAGGTGGATGACCCTGGGAAACCCTGCTAACAGAGTCATCAAAAAGCAGAAGAGACTGCTGCATGACTTGGGGCTCATACTGCTTGGCTGATTTGCAAGGGGGTGAGGTGAAAGACTGATGGACATCAGCTGCAGGGGCCAACTGTGGTCTTTCAGCAGGAAACTGGGAGGAGACAATCTGAAGGAACTGGATCCACTGTCAGCAACCCAATCTACTATCGCCTGTACTTGTTCAGGCCTCACCATTCGTAGAGCAGCATTAGGCCCGACCAAATGCCTAATTTAAACCCCTGTATGTATAGAGGGGGATCACACACACCCTGAATCAGTGTAGGCCTGAAGTAAATATATCTTTGCACTAAATGGCTGTATTTAAAATGGCTGTATTTCAAATGCCTAATTCAAACCCCTGTATGTATAGGGGGGATCACACACGCCCTGAATCAGTGTAGGCCTGAAGTAAATATATCTTTTCACAAAATGGCTGTATTTCAAATGGCTGTATTTCAAATGCCTAATTCAAACCCCTGTATGTATAGGGGGATCACATACGCCCTGAATCAGTGTAGGCCTGAAGTAAATATATCTTTGCACAAAAAGGCGGTATTTCAAATGGCTGTATTTCAAATGCCTAATTCAAACCCCTGTATGTATAAGGGGGATCACACATGCCCTGAATCAGTGTAGGCCTGAAGTAAATATATCTTTGCACAAAAAGGCGGTATTTTAAATGGCTGTATTTCAAATGCCTAATTGCAACCCCTGTATGTATTGGGGGGATCACAGACGCCCTGAATCAGTGTAGGCCTGAAATAAATATATATTTGCACAAAAGGCGGTATTTCAAATGGCTGTATTTCAAATGCCTAATTCAAACCCCTGTATGTATAGGGGGAGAACACACGCCCTGAATCAGTGTAAGCCTGTAGTAAATATATCTTTGCACAAAAAGGCTGTATTTCAAATTGCTGTATTTCCAATGCCTAATTCAAACCCCTGTATGTATAGGGGTGGATCTCACAGAGGCCTGAAACTCTGTAGGCCTGAATTCAATATTGGTGCTCCAAATGGCGGTATTTAAAATCTCTGAATGTAACCCAAATGTATTAAGGGTGTATCTCACAATAACATCTGCCTCAAAGGTTGCCAACTAAATTTTTGTGCCCAAACGACTGTTTGTTTAACAACTGAATTTGACAGCAGTATATAAGCCTGTAATTTCACACGTGCTGTGTCAAAAATGTGTGTTTTCAAACCCCAGAAAATGATGGGTGTATGTCTAGCTTAAATTGCACACTGACTAATACAGATGTTGTAGATTGCCCAAAAAGTCTTTTTTTGCCAACAGAATATGAATGCTGTATATATTAAACTTGAATTTAACACTTGCAGATCTGGAAAATACTGTTTTTTTAAGAAAAAAAATGTGTTTTTCAAATGCCAGAACATTATGGGTGTGTTTCTAGCTTAAATTGCACACTGACTAATACAGATGTTGTAGATTGCCAAAGAAGTCTTTTTTTTTGCTAACAGAATATGAATGCTGTATACATTGAACTTAAATTTAACACTTGCAGATCTGGAAAATACTGTTTTTTGAAAAAAAAAGTGTCTTTTTCAAACCCCAGAAAATGATGGGTGTATTTCTAGCTTAAATTGCGCACTGACTAATACAGATGTTGTAGTTTGCCCCCAAAAAATGGTGATTTGCTGGTGTACTGAGCATGCATAAAATGGCCGCTGCCGCCACCGCCAGCCACGTAACTAACAGAATTCTTTAAGTTAGTATTTTTTGGTCAATGAGCTCAGGGCAGGGTAAAAGGATAGTGCCCTGCACCCACACAACTATTTCTAGGTAGATCGCTGAGTTAGATTCTCTCCTATTCTCTCCCTGAAATCACAAGTCCAGCAGCATCCTCTCCCTACACTTGTAACAGCAGAGTGACGTACAGTGCTATGTGACTCAAGCTTATATAGAGCCTGGGTCACATGCTGCTCTGGCCAATCACAGCCATGCCGTGATGCAGTATTGACCTATCCTGATTTCATAGTGAAGCAGGTGAAGGAGCCCAGATTACTTTCAAATAGAGATGTGCAAATCAATTCTAAATTAATTTGATTAATTATAAATTTCCCAAAAACTTGTCTGCTAAACAATTCCACTGCTGTGGAAGATACTCAAGACTTTCTTCCTTGTGACGACTTGTGTGAGAACAGTCATCGTTTGGATGGGGGACCCAATACAGAAGAGGGTTTAGGGGTAGGTGGGGGACCCAATACATGGCTGTAGTGGTGGTGATAGTAATGGTAGTTATAGCCATGGTGATGGCAGTAGGAGCAGTGATAGTGATAGTGGCAATGGTGGATATTACAGAGCAGGCAACTGAGAAGGAGGCCAAGGAGCCCATGATGACGTATCACAGTTTGATAAAAGTGGCCCGTACGGTAAGGACTATGATGATGATTGTGTGTTGGACAACTTTTGTCATATCCCATCTCTTGGACTTTTGGCCAGGTGTCCATAGTAGCTCCGTGCCTTCACAAAAATGTACATATATTTAAATATGTCATTCTTCTCTATGCCATCAGCCACAATTTGTGTCATATCTCATCCGTTGGACTTTTAGCCAGATGATTGAAGTGGCCTGGTTCTCCACCTTACCCAAAATGTAATTCTCTAAAATGTATTTCTTCTGTATGACATCTGCCATAGTTGTTGCAATATTCCTCCAGTCAAACTTTTGGCCAAGTGTCTGTAGTAGCACAGTTCTGGGCCTTTTCCAAAATGCAATTCTTATCTAAAATTGCTTTCTTCTGTAGATCATCACTTGAACTTTTTACCAGGCTGGTATCTGTAAAAATTGTCTTGTCATCCACAAAATTTAATTCTTCTGTATGCCACCATTTGGACTTTTTTTGTCAGACAGGTGTCAATAAAAATAATGTCATCATTATGGAATGGGGTACAGGAACACAGAGACTCTAGAGAGTTCACTTGTGAGTTGACTAGAATGCAGTTCCTGGAGGTAGGATCAACCAACAATGACTCCACTCTAAATAGTTCAGTAGTGAGGATGCTAGAATGGGTTTGATGAACAGAGGGCTGCTAGAATGACTAGAAATGACTAGAATGGAGTTTCTTGCAGGAACTGCTCATAGAAACTCCATTCTAGTGTACTCCCTACAGAAGACACACCAGCCTCATGTAAATAACGACACTCCCTCCTCCATCCCTCCAACATACAGTCCCATGTAATAACATCACTCCCTCCAGCCCCTCCAACATATAGTCCCATGTAAATAACATCAGTGATCACTCTCCTCCTTTCAGCCCCCTGCAACACACAGTCCAATGTAAATAAGAATTTTCCCTCCCTCCAGTCTTCTCTAACATACAGTCCAATTTAAATAACATAACTTCCCTCCCATCCTCCTCCTCCAACATACAGTCCCATGTAAATAACATTACTTCCCTCCTTTCAGTCCCCTCCAACATACTGCACAGTGCAATGTAAATACCATAACCTCCATACATCTCCTCCCTAATTTCCATCTACCACCCTGATCATGCTCTCAGTTCTGTTAGCGACCTAAGATTAATATCCTCCATAATTCGTACCTCTCACTCCTATCTTCAAGACTTTTCTCGAGCTGCACCTACTCTCTGGAATACTCTGCCCCGGAGTATCAGGTCAATTCACAACTTCTCCACCTTCAAATGTGCCTTAAAAACACATCTTTTCAGACAGGCTTATCAAGCTACCTAAAATGAGTAAACCTCTCCCCCACTAACTGCTCTGGCCTGAACTCGATTCTCTCATTCCTACACCCAAAGCATTTCGGCCTACACCACTGCTTTCAGTACAATAATGGCTTGAATCCTACTTATCACATTTAACTACCTTATGTGTCACCCAAAATTCTTCATAGATTGTAAGCTCTTGTGAGCAGGGCCCTGATTCTTGTGTTTCAGTTGTATATTAGCCAGTTACTTTTCTTTTTTACATGAAGCCTATGAATTTGTAAAGCGCTGTGGAATATGGTGGTGCTATTTAAATAAATATTATTATTATTATTAACTTCTCTCCCTTGAGCCCTCTCCGACATACAATCCCATGTAAATAACATCTGTCCTTTCAGCCCCTCCAAAATACAGTCCCATGCATTAGCATTACTCCCCTTCAATATATAGCCCCTCCACATACAATCCCATGTAAAGATCATCAATCCCTTCAGCCCTTCCAACACATATCCCCATATAAATAGCATGACTCCGTGTCCCTCCATATGCAGTACTAACTTGCTACAGTGCAACCCATTCCTCTGTCTAGATCACACCAACATGCACTCATGTTCCATCCGTAGTTTGGGAGGCCCCTGTCCATTAGACCACATGACTCTGCCTCGTACCTACCAGAAACAACTAGACACAACCTACTAATTAAGTCTGTTGTGACTCAGCAGATGGTACTGATGGCTTAATGTTAGGAACAGAGCTGGCAGCATTAAATGGCATTGCAGCAGGGTTGCTAGCGTCTCGTAATGTGTATTGCAGTGATAATGTCGGGCGCTCTGCTGCAATACCATTTACATGCCACAAGGTATGAAGAGAAGGGTGCCACTGGACTACAGCACACTGGATGCAAACAACCAACCAGGAATCATAGTCGGGTACATTACAAATTCAACCTTGCGCTGCTCAACATTGAAATTTCAACACCAAGAAGGAAAAAGTGATGGAATTATGCAAATCACAGGATCAATAGACATGTTAATGATATGCAAATGATTAAAGGGGTTATCCAAGATTATAAAAATGTCCCCCATACGCTGGGCCCCTCACAATGAATATACTCTTTAGTGTTGATCACGAACTTTCAAATTGCGAATATCGGCACTTCGAGAATTCGCTAATATTTAGAATATGGCAAAATATATTCACAATCGTGAATATTCGTTTTTTTTTAAGTACCGGTTTATGTAAAATTTTTATATGCACATTTTTGCAATAAAGAAAGTAATGTCATCATTTTCTTGATTGCGAAAATTCGCATATAAAAATTTGCATAAAATTTGCATAAAAAATTGCATAAACTGGTATTTAAAAGATACCTATGTGAATTTTTATGCGAATTTTTATATGCAAATTTTCACAATCAAGAAAATAATGACTGGAGCTTACGAATTCGCGAATTTTCGAATATTCGCCCAAATATTTACGAAATATCGCGAATTCGAATATTGCCCCTGCCACTCATCACTAATACTCTTACCTGCCCCCCTGCTCCCTGTGCTGCTCCTGGTCCCCGCACCGCCGCAGCTGTTTCTCCCTGTTCGTGGATGAAAACATTCAGTGTCGGGGGAGAGAGCAGCCAATGGCAGATAGGGACGGGGACGAACCTCCCTAGCATCGCGGGTGACTCTAGAGAGGCTCGTCCCCATCCCCGCACAAGCAGCATGCAGCCCGGCATTATCCTGTTGAAAAATGGGATACTTTGGTGAAATAGCTATACCAGTGGTTTGACAACAAAATCACTGTAACGCCGAGCCGTTAGTGTACCTGAAATGAAGACTAGATGGATCCAGCTACCATACATTATATCTCCCCACACCATAATCCCGGGAGTAGTCCTTGTGAAGGGTGTTGCCAACGTGGTCTCCAGACCAATCTGCAACTATCATTGCATCCGAGACAAAAGCAGTATTCATTGCTGAAGAAAACAGACCTCCTTTTCAGCCTCCACTGCTATCTTGCTGTGCACCATAATAGCCTTCGAGACCAGTGGTGGAAGTTCAATGGAATACCTGTAGCTACAATGTGACGTTCAATTTTATTTACAGTGCAGAATTCATTTACAGTGCAGAATAGATAACTGCCCACCATTCCTCTAATCCGTCTGTTGCGGTCATTCACGTTCATCCTTGTTCTCCCAACCACTGGAAGGCACAACATTGAACATTGCTGACACAGAGTAGCAATCTGCCAGAGTGATAAACCAAGGTCCCTTAGTTCAAGTATTCTGTCCCTGTCAGTTTGCAACAAGTGGCGATAATTGGCACACCGACAAACAGGAGGCATTGCACAATCACCCCACACAACTTGACTGAATTTCGATGTTTCACATAGCTAAAAAGCTTTGCTTTCAATCTGGCTTCTACACATGGCCCATATTTGAGAGAGGTACAGTAATTTAAAATTTGATCTTAGCGACAGCTGCTACTTCCTCGACTTGTATAAGGCTAGATTTACATCACCATTTAATTTTCTGTTCTTCTGATCCGTTTTTCCTTCAGAAAAATGTGTCCTTTATTTTGAACATCGGTTATGCTCAGTTATGCTCATTTTGCATCCGTTTTAGCCATTTCCAGATCCGTTATTTTAGACAGAAGAAAAAGTCCTTTGTGGAGGACTTGAAGGCTTGTCCTTCTTGTGGTAAGTTCAATGTTGATGAGAACATGTACAATATTAGAGCAAAAGGCTTATTGGGGTAAGCTGTACAATTGAAAAATAAATGCTCTATTTGCCTGGCTGCATGATGAGATACAGTCAGTCTTTGCGTTTTCCAGACCACGCTGCTTACAACTCCTCAGGAGGTGTTCCTTTTAACGTTAGGGCCAGATTCACCTTCAGACATAGGAAAACATTGATTCCAACCACTCATTCGCTTCCTCAATAGGCCATTCTGTGGATCATCAAAGAGGTTGCACGAAGAGTGAAATACCAACAGCCAAGGTTAAATCATAAAGGGTTCATTATACTCACAAGCAAAGAAGTGTTAAAAGCATATCAAAAGACACTGAATGTCCTCTTGTTCCAGCCCGACCCAAGTTTCATGGGCAAAGCGTGAGCGAAACCTGGGTCGGGCTTTCAATTGGTTTATATTGATTTTAACTAAACTAATATTTATGTGTGTAACTGATGATTTATATATCATGTTTTTATAGTTACATGTATTTAGGTTACATTAATTAATAGTAAACATGTACAATTATTAATGTGTTCTATGTGTTTGTGCTACAAAAATATAATTACTTAATGTGTATAATAAAGACATCAAACAATAAAATGGATTAAAATAAAACTCTGTTTACTTCGCCACAGAGTACTTTTTACAGAAATAACATAAATAAAATATATAAAGGAAAATTTACAAATAAAAATGGCTTGGGGAAACTGGTGGACCCTAAAACTGCGGCCCATGGTAGGATATTTGTGAAGGAGGGACAGAATGCTTAGAGGGGCCAGCTTTTGAGGAGAAGGGTCTGGCCATATGAAGTCTCGCCATATGGCTGTCCATATGGGAGACTTTGTGGCCCATGATGTTCCCTACTACTATGATAGTGTCGGGGACTGTGTGGAACCTGGGGAATTTGGCGGGGGCCAGACATGTGTCCATGGGTGCGCATATTTTCCAGGGCCACTAAAATGTCTGACGGATTATTTGGAGGAGTGGCAGCATCCAGAACAATGCGGAGAGCCACTTTAGTTCTCAGCAATCATTCTGACGGCACACTCCTCAAATGATGCGCCGGACTTCAGGCAAAATGGTCAAAGTGGTCCTTCTGCCGGGCTGTAGCCAAGTAGTCCAGGAGCTGACTATTGACTAGAGTCTAGGCAGGAGGCATGGGGCGTCTTCTTGCCCGGCTGGCTAGAAGCAAAGGGGAGGGGGGGATTGGCTCCTAAGGCAGCGGGTTGCGCGGCTGCTGAGGCTGCTGAGGTGGAGGGCCTCACAGGGAGTCTCCTTCTCACATGTATTTGAGTGCTGGGGAGCGGACTCATCAGCTTCGTCCTCAAGGTTGTCCTCTGTTCTTCACATTAAAAAAAAATATATATGTATATTAATATGTGAACACACCAGTCAATTATTACTATCATCATCAAAATACATTTAGCACATTGATGTTTTCCCTTGTTCTCTTCTGGCTCTTTGTTTACCTGCAATAACAACAATCTCTGCCTCTCCCCCTGCTCTGTGAAGGGAGTGAATACAAGTGCTGCCCTGAGTGACATGTCTGCCTGTTGGGAGACTAAGCAGCATGTTGTATATGTAGGACATTGCTGATACACACAGGATCTTCCCCCTTCCTTTTTTTGTGCAATGCTCTGCAGAACTTCTCTGTCAGCTCCTGTGCCCAGCATTTGTCTCCTCACTGCCTGCAGCTACTCAGTAAAGCCTTCAGCACGAAATGACCAAGAGCCAGAATGTTATTAGTAGAAGCAACAGCTATCTGGTCAAAAGTAGTAGTAGTAGGCTGCAGTTGTCCCTGGATTCAGAAAGGGGCAACATTATCATTAAGAAGAAAGAGGATGAAATTATGGATTGACTGGCTCAGTCCTCCTCTAAGTCGCAGCAGGATGATGTGGAGGTGACTTTGGAGTCTGACACCAAGCCATGGAGCCAGGTGTCATAGCGTTCCTCCTGCTACTCCAGAGAAGGCTTTTAGTGGAGTAATCTGTCTTTACTGCCCCTTCCTAGTGGGACACCTTCGTTTTTGCTAAGAAGTGGCAAGAAACCCCACCAGGCTTTACGATAGTCAGTCAATTGAGTCTCCCTGTTGATGACTTGTGTGAGAGCAGGGTTGCTTTGAGGTTATGCTGCCCTAAGGAGGAGATTCTGGAGGAGGTTGGGGACCCCATGCATAGCTGTGTTGGTGGTAGTAATAGTAATACCTGTAGGCTGTAGCCACGCAATTGGTGATGGGGCAGCAACAGTGGCAGAGCACGAGTGGGGAACCAAGGAACCCACCAAGATATCTCATAGACTGATAAAAGTGTCAGGGAGGGTGAGGTCTCTCATGACGCTTTTGTGTTGGAAAGCACCTGGGAGTCAGATAGGGGTGCTGAGAAGAAGGCAACTTCAGAGGAGGAGGGTGGTGGCAGCTGCAACAATAAAGACAAGAAACTTTTACCAAAGAACATCCAGGGCCACATCTGCATCAGGATCTGGTGATGCCACTGACACTGTAGGTGCATTAGGCCCAAAATGTGCCATAGCTAGGGCATGCTTGGCTACTTCTCTCTCATATGGATTTTTTCTCCATAAGGCGGGCACACAATAAGCCGTGGGCATTCAAACAATCAAACATCACTCCCCCTCCTTCCCATCACTTTTGTCAAGTCACACATTGCAATTCAGTGTTGGAGCTGATCGACCTCAGAGAGAGTAGCCACACAGATGAGCAGTTGGGTAAGGTGGTCAGCGACAATGGCAGCAACATCCTGGATGCCCTGGAACTACAGGAAATAACATATGCTCTCGGTATGACTTTTTAAAAACTGCACTAGCTTGTGCAAAGTGCTGGCAATGTCCTTCTTTTCAGTCATTCTCACATTTTGAGGAACACTCTATTAGCTGCAGAATGGTCTGCAGCTACACTTTTCAATCCGTGACGTTCTAACTTACTGGAATTGAAAATTGCACATGTTTGAGCATCTGTATTGCGTTCGAGAGCTTGGGGAGGGGGAAGGAAAAATTAGGAGTCCTAGGTGGCTAGAGGGCAGTAGGAGATTAGCAGCAATGAGCGGCAGCAGCTGAGATGGCAATTTTCTGGGCAATTGGAGCCACTTTGGTTGGCCCAAATCGATACGGGTTCGAACTGAATTTTTTCAAAAATTTTGTAAACCTGAACTGAACCGAATCTCAACAGGTTCGCTCATCTCTAAATTAAATTTATTTAGTCTTGGAGTTCAGTCTCCAGATGTGAAAAGGCTTCGTTACTGTAAAAATGTAAATCTGTGAAATAGTTTACCTCAGGATGTGGTCACAGAATAAAGAGTGGACAGTTTTAAAGAGGACCTTTCACTGGCTCTGATATAACAATATTAGTACCTGGCAGTGTGGGGAATGATTAGTAGATATCATAGTGCTGATCCGCTATTCCGCTGTGCCACCCTGTATGCTAATTAGCAGTATTGGTTCAGGGAAGAGGAGGCGGCAATTGGGCAGCTCACAGTCAGGGAGAAAAAAGCTCACCTTCTCCCTGGCGGTGACACTCTTCGCTACGATGACCCTTGAGAAACAGGCCATGATATCTACTAATGATTCCCTACACTGCCAGGTACTAATATTGCAACATCAGGACCAGTGAAAGGTCCTCTTTAAAAAGGGCTTAAATGAATCCAATGCCATGCAATGTTCTTGGGTTCAAAGCCCTTATCAGTCTTTAACCACTTAAGGACACAGCCCTATTTCACCTTAAGGACCAGGCCATTTTTTCAAAATCTGACCAGTTTCACTTTATGTGGTGATAACTTTAAAATGCTTTTTCTTATCCAGGCCATTCTGAGATTGTTTTTTCGTCACATATTGTACTTCATGACACTGGTAAAATGAAGTCGAAAAATTTCATTTTCATTTATAAAAAAATACCAAATTTACCAAAAATTTTGAAAAATTTGCAATTTTCCAAGTTTCAATTTCTCTACTTCTATAATACATAGTAATACCGCCAAAAAAAGTCATTCATTTACATTCCCCATATGTTTTACTTCATGTATCGATCATTTTGGGAATGCCATTTTATTTTTTGGGGACGTTACAAGGCTTAGAAGTTTAGAAGCAAATCTTGAAATTTTTCAGAAATTTTCAAAGACCCACTTTTTAGGGACCAGTTCAGGTCTGAAGTCACTTTGTGAGGCTTACATAATAAAACCACCCAAAAATGACCCCATTCTAGAAACTACACCCTTCAAGGTATTCAAAACTGATTTTACAAACGTCATTAACCCTTTAGGTTTTCCACAAGAGTTAATGGCAAATTAACTTAATTTTTGTAAAATTTTCCATTTTAATCCATTATTTCCAGTAACAAAGCAAGGGTTAATAGCCAAACAAAACTTAATATTTATTCCCCCTATTCTGCAGTTTGCACGAACACCCAATATGTGGTCGTAAACTGCTGTATGGCCAAACTGCAGGGCGCAGAAGGAAAGGAACGCCATATGGTTTTTGGAAGGCAGATTTTGCTGGACTGGATTTTTGACACCATGTCCCATTTGAAGCCCCCCGATGCACCCCTAGAGTAGAAACTCCATAAAAGTGACTCCATCTAAGAAACTACACCCCTCAAGGTATTCAAAACCAGTTTTACAAACTTTGTTAACCCTTTAGGTGTTCCAAAAGAGTTATTGGCAAATGGAGATGAAATTTTTTGTTACCTTGTCTCAAAAAAAGTGTAATATAGAGCAACCAAAAATCATATTTACCCTAAAATAGTACCAACAAAACTGACACCTTATCCCGTAGTTTCCAAAATGGGGTCACTTTTTTGGATTTTCTACTGTAGGGGTGCATCAGGGGGGCTTCAAATGGGACATAGTGTCGAAAAACCAGTACAGCAAAATCTGCCTTCCAAAAACCATATGGCTTTCGCTTCCTTCTGTGCCCTGCCATTTGGCCATACAGCAGTTTACGACCACATATGGGGTGTTTGTGCAAACAAGAGAATCAGCGCAATAAATATTGAGTTTTGTTTGGCTGTTAACCCTTAGCTTTGTTACTGGAAAATGCATTAAAATGGAAAATTTGCAAAAAAATAGCTGTTTTGGGACCGTTTTTATTTTTGTTATTTACATCGTTAGATTGTGTGCTATTTCTATAGAGAAGGTTGTTACGGACGCGACAATACCAAATATGACAACTTTTTGGTGTTTTTTGTTTCAGTTTTACATAATAAAGCATTTTTGAAAAAAATTATTTTTAGTGTCTCCACATTCTGAAAGCCATAGTTTTTTTTTCTTTTTGGGCGATTGTCCTATGTAGGGGCTCATTTTTGTGGGATGAGATGGCGGTTCGAATGGTACTATCTTGGGGTGAATATGACTTTTTGATCTCTTACTATTACACTTTTTGTGATGTAAGGTGACAAAAAAATGGCTTTTTGACAACGTTTTTATTTTTATGTTTACGGCGTTCATCTGAGGGGTTAGGTCATGTTATATTTTTATAGAGCAGGTCCTTGCGGACGCGGAGATACATAATATGTATATCTTTTTTTTATTTATTTTGGTTTTACACAATAATATCGTTTTGAATAAAAAACATGTTTTAGTGTCTCCATAGTCTGAGAGCCATATATTTTTCAGTTTTAGGCAATTGTCTCAGGTTGGGTATAATTTTTGCAGGATGAGGTGACTGTTAGATTGGCACTATTTGGGGGGTCATATGACTTTTTGATCGCTTGCTATTACACTTTTTGTGATGTAAGGTGGCAAAAAAATTGCTTTTATTAAAAATTTTTTACAGTGTTTATTTGAGGGGTTAGGTCATTTGATATTTTTGTAGAGAAGATTCTTACGGACGTGGAGATACCCAATATTTCTACTTTTTAGTTTTTTTTAGATTTAACACTAAAAAGCATTTTTGAAACAAAAAAATCATGTTTTAGTCTGAGAGGCATAGTTTTTTTATTTTTTGGCCAATTGTTTTAGGTAGGGGCTCATTTTTTGCGGGATGAGATGGCGGTTTGATTGGTACTATTTTGGGAGGCAAACGCCTTTTTGATCGCTTTGTATTACACTTTTAGTGATGTAAGGTGCCAAAAATGGCATATTTACACCATTTATTTTTATTTTTATGGCGTTCACCCGAGGAGTTAAGTCATGTGATATTTTTATAGAGCAGGTTTTTACGGACGCGGCGATACCTAATATGTGTAGTGTATTTGTTACGGTATAACCCGGTATAGCGAGGGTTAATACCGTTCGGGCGATTCCCCTGGCGAAGAGCACAGCAACCCACAACCGCTGGAATCCACCGAACTGGAACCATACGAAGTCCTCCTTTCCTGGAACAGGCAAAAGAACGTTCTGACGTAGCAATTCCCCCCAAGTACGAGACGAGGCTCCGTATTAATGGTTAAACAGGAATTCTCTCTATATTGAGGGCTACCTGCCCGGTATTTATGCAGGTCTCCCACCTGGTGGACACTCCCCTAGGGGACCAGAAGGAAGACTGCGACACGGGATACAGCAGCCAATCACACACAATGGGACAATACAGACACCCCAGCATATCCCTCCCCTCTGCCTGTGATACAATCACCCTACACAGGTTAATGTAATCATCACAGGCAGGAGAATACACAATGTCTTCTGTCCTGGAGACAATTGAGGAGTCATTCAATTATCTCTCAGGACAAAGGGAAATCTCCAATACACGTGGGGACAATAGGACAGACATCATTATTCAATATACAATGTCCCACCCTTTACAGTACACACAGACATTTAACATATCCCCAGATGGCTTGGATCTGAGCGCTCAATATATCCAAGGATAGAGGCAGACTCCATTGAGCACATGGTTGCAAAAGGACATAAAATTACACAATGTTACAATTACTACATAAAACATATACATGTAACATATCCCCAGATAGCTTAGGTCTGAGCGCACATTATTGAATGGCACTCAGACCACACACATCCAGTTCAATTGCCATGGAGCTAAAGTCTTTCCCATAGTCTTTCATTATACGAATGGGCTCCATAGCAGAGCTATCTGGGGCATCACCGCTCAAACAGGACAAGCATACATGGGGCCATAGTCGCAGGGCAGGAGGCGAGCAATCTGTCCCCTCCAAAACCCAGTGGCGCGGTTGGTTTCACCACAGTATTTTTTTTAACATTTTTATTCAGTGATATGTGTTTTTTTCATTTTTACTTTTTTTTCACTTTTTACATTTTTTTACCCAGACCCACTTGGTTCTGAAAGATTCAGTGGATCTGGTGTTCTGTATAATACAGTACAGTACACTATATAGTGCACTGTGCTGTATTTTGTACTTTTACAAAGTCTGAATAGACCTTTAGCAGGTCTATTCAGACTTTCAGCACCATGGAGAGCAGGACGCTTCTGGAAGCGTCATGACTCATGTCTCCATGGCAACCATCACCCGCTGCCATAAGAAAGCAGCGGGTGATGGATGAGGAGGAGTGGAGCCCCTCCTCTGCGATCCCATCCTGTTGGGGGCTGCAAAGGCACAGGCGCCCCCGATGGGAGAGGGAGGAGCTCCTCCTGTTAACCCCTTCCATACCGCGGTCCGTACAGGCCGTGGTATAGAAGAGTTAAACGGCTGGCATCTGAACAAGCACAGATGCCAGCCGTTGCTATCAGAGTGTCAGCAATGTGCTGACACTCTGATAGATCCACTAGACACCAGGGAAACATTACAGAGAGGCGGGCGGGGCGATCCCGCCCGCCGCACCGCCCGCCTCCCGCACCGCCTCCGGCCGCCCACAACCACCCCCTCTGCACCCCTGCCACCATAATATGATTGGAGGCTGCAGGGGGTTATAGAAGAACACTTTGGGGGCATTAACTCTCTGACCGCCTGTCTGTGACCGCGGGGATCAGAGATCGCACAAAGCGCTGCAAACCGCAGGTCTGAATTGACCTGCGGTTTGCAGCGATCGCTTCATACTGGGGGTCAGGAGAACCCCCTGGGCATTGAAACAAGGTACCTGCTGAATGATTTCAGCAGGTACCTTGGTCCGATCACTGCCGGCTGAGCAGCAGTGATCGGAACTACTCATGACGTACCGGTACGTCATGTGTCCTATAGGACTCGAGAAACATGCCGTACCGGTACGTCATGTGTCCTAAAGGGTTAAAAATTAACGTTTTATTGACCCTTAGAAAGAGACAAATTCAAATGATGTGTGACCCTGATGTCTGACTCCTCTCCTCTGACTAGTCAGCATCAGCGTCTCAATGACTTTTAGGTTCATTGTACATTTCATATGCTGAATTACATGCATGAAGAAAATCCTTTCAGTTGCTGACTGAACCAATAAACATTTTATTGAGCCCTAGAAAAGAGACTTTTAGGTTTTCTGTGTATATGTCTTCTGAATTACATAGCTAGAGAAAATCACGTAATAATTAGTGTTGAGCGCGAATATTCGAATAGCGAATTTTTTAGCGAATATCGGCACTTCACTAATTCGCGAATATTTCGAATATAGCTGTTTCCAATATTCATTTTTTTTTTTTTTTTATTGTTATATTTTTTTCTTTCCTATTTCCCAAAAGTAGTTCTTACCTGTCCTGAGGATTCCTGGCTTCCTGGCTGCTCCAGTCAGTGCCCGTTGCCGCTTCTGCCGACTTCCATGCTCATGGAGCGTCCCCATCACCATGGGAACGCCTCAATACTAGAATGTACTGTCGGATGTGAGAATTAAGTTGAAATCGCAAAGCGATTAATATAACTTGAAGTAATCGCATTGCGATTTCAACTTAGACCTGGTTTACTATGGTTGGCTTGGTAGAATTAGTGAAGATGACGAATATGACGAATGTATTCGTCATATTCCTCAAAACGAAGATAACAAAATATTCTCCATCTTCGTTTTAGCTCCATATTCGTCAACTTTGCTAATTCTAGCAAACAAATAGGAAAAGTTGACTATAGAGACAGCTGTGTTTAATTACGCTATGCGATTATATTACTTTGCTTTTTTTTAAATGAATAGAATAATTATAATAATTATCAAGTATTATAATTATTCTATTCATTTAAAAAAAGCAAAGTAATATTATCGCATAGTGAATTAAAACTTAGTTGTCTCTAGACAACTTTACTATTTGATTGCTAGAATTAGCGAAGTTGACAAATATGGAGCTAAAAGCGAAGATGGAGAATATTTAGTAATCTTCGTTTTGAGGAATATGACGAATACATTCATCATATTCGTCATCTTCGCTAATTCTAGATATCAAACCAATAGGAAAGTTGCCTTAAGTTAAAATCACAATACGTGATTATTTAAATCAGCATATTAATCACGGTAACTAGAATAATGATGAATATTCGATTTCAACAAATATGAGAAGAATATTCTAGCGAATATTCGTGAATTTCGTCGAAATTAAATATGGCACCTCCCACTCATCACTAGTAATAATAGGTAGACCTGTAGGTTGTCTGTCTATCATGCAGTGTCCGAGGGTTTAAAACCCACTAATGGACAAGAAAAAAAAGAGCATGGAATTATTTTTTTTTTACAGATGACAGAGTACTGTAAGTAGTCCTCCTTGGGCAGCACTATAGTAAGGGGGCACTAATTTACTGTATCTTCATCTATTTCAGATGACTGAAGGCTATTTTGTTTTCTGTTGTCTTGTAAGAGTCACTGTACAATACAATAATGTATTCTTATTTCTTAAGAAAGGGTCTAATTATCAGTTCTGTAAATCACTTTATTGAAATTATTTGTTGGCATCCACCCAAACATAAGCTGAAAAGATATGACCACTAAGGCTCTACTAGTCCGCTCTGGTTATGCCTGGTCCAGCTCTCCCAGGATATACTAGCAGGAGGAAGTGTGGGAGTGTTCTGGAGTAGCTGATGCTGTAGGAGACTTGCCAGATTCACTGCCTCTTCGCAGATCTGCAAACCAACTAATCTTACTGTAAGTGTGCTCTCCCTCTGCTATCTTACATGGCTTATACATTGATTCACCTCTCTCAAGTGTGTATGCAGTTCCATATTAGCAAGAATCACTATTTTTCTGGTAGTTTTGAAAACTGTCTAGTCATGATGTTTTTACTGTATAGCTTCCTCTAATTTGTTGTGCAGTTGCAATAATAGGCATTTTAGGCATCATATAAGCCTACTTTTTTTTACAAGTTAGGAGATATAGCATGCCTACCTACTGTCCTTCTTTTCGACTAAAGTCCCTCTATCACATTTTTCAACTTAAAAAAGTTGTCCGAGTTCAGCTATAGAGATGTCGAGAACATAAAATTTTCCGTTCGCGAATGGCGAATGCGAGTTTCCTCAAATGTTCACGAACGGGCGAACCGGGCGAACCGCCATAGACTTCAATAGGCAGGCGAATTTTAAAACCCACAGGGACTCTTTCTAGCCAGAGTAGTGATGGAAAAGTTGTTTCAAGGGGACTAACACCTGGACTGTGGCATGCCAGAGGGGGATCCATGGAAAAACTCCCATGGAAAATTACATAGTTGACGCAGAGTTGGGTTTTAATCCATAAAAGGCATAAATCACCTAACAATCCCAAAAAATTTTGAACAACGTGGTTTAAAACATCCAGTGTGTGTATAAGATCAGGTATGATGTTGTATCGATCAGGTAGTGTAAGGGTTACGCCCGCTTCACAGACATTGACAGAACAAAACTCCCCTTTTAATGCACCGCAAACAACCGCAAACAGTCCATTTGCACAACCGAAAACTCCCCATTTGCACAAGGTTGGATACCAAGCTACCATGTCCCGGTGATGTCATTGAAGGTTTCTTCCTCCACCCAGCCACGTACAACACCAAGGGTCCCCGAAAGGTGAATTGAATTGATTTTTCGAACAGGGAGACGGTTAAAAAAGCACTGGCTCCCTCCGCTTTGTTTTAATCCACGGTCACTGCATCTGCGCCATGCAATTTACTGTCACACCCGATATGAGTGGTATTTTCTGTAGTACTATTCTCATCAGTTTAATCCCTCTAACGTCCCCTATCAGGACCTGTATTGAATGAATTTTAGACAACTGCAAACAGTTGTCAAAGTTGATAAACTCCTTGCAGAAATATGATTTATCTGTGTGGTCCTTCTTGTTACTTCCAATTTGGGGCACTGTGCGTGTGCTGTGCAATGTACTCTGTCACCTGGTATGAGTGGTGGGCACTGGCAGTGGGAAGTGGGCCTGACACACACTGGCAGGCAACTAACCTTAGATTAAAGGTAAAAATTAAATGCCTAATTTATTGGCAAAGCTACTGTGCCACCCGTTATGAGTGGTGGTCACTGGCAGTGGGCACACTACAGTCAGTGGAAGTCGGCCTGACACACACTGGCAGGCAACTAACCTTAGATTAAAGGATAAAAATTAAATGCCTTATTTATGCAAAGTCCTGTGCTACCCGGTATGAGTGGTGGGCACTGGCAGTGGGCACACTACAGTCAGTGGAAGTCGGCCTGACACACACTGGCAAGCAACTAACCTTAGATTAAAGGGTAAAAATTAAATGCCTTTTTTGATTCAAAGTCCTGTGCCACACGGTATGAGTGGTGGGCACTGGCAGTGGGCACACCTACAGTCTGTGGGCCTGCAGCTCCTCACACATGGGCAGGCCAGGCAACTGCAATATATATATGGAGAAAAATAAATAAAAGCAGGCTA